>APFE030249362.1:126039-208945 GCA_000404065.3 Pinus taeda
GAACCGAGGTGATATTTCGATCAGATGGGTGTAGTGTTCGTGATCTTGATACAGGAGAAACAATTATCAAAGGAAAAATAACTCCAAATAATCTATACATATTTGAAGAAGGAGAACAACAATGTTATTTGAGCAAGAATGATGAATACTGGTTATGGCATCAGAGATTGGGGCATCTAAGCTTTACACAAATAAGGAAAGCATGCAATTATCACGCAGTTCGTGATCTTCCAGACATCAAAATTCCAGACAACACCATATGCAAATCATGTCAGTTTGGAAAACAAACCAGAACTAACTTCCCTGAGAAGGAAGGATCAGCCAACAAGCCTCTTGAGCTAGTTCATACAGATGTATGTGGTCCATTCAGAAAAATATCACCTCGAGGAGAAGAATACCTTATATTATTCATCGATGATTTCTCTAGGATGGTTTGGTTAGGATTGATGAAACACAAGGACGAAGCATTCGAAAAATTCCAATCCTTCAAAGCCTTGGTTGAAAATGAATCAGATTACAAAATTAAGTGCCTCAGGTCCGACAGAGGTGGGGAGTTTACCTCAAATGAATTTTTTGATTTTTGTGAAGAGCATGGAATAATAAGGGAATTCTCTACAGCAAGAACTCCTCAGCAAAATGGAGTAGCATAGAGGATGAACAGAACAATCCAACAAATGGCCCGTGCTATGCTTGATGAGTCTGGGACTCCCGCAACCTTCTGGGGTGAAGCTGCATATGCTGTGGTGGTTATTCTCAACAAAACAAATCTCCGAGTGAATAGCACTCAAACTCCACATGAGCTCTGGTATGGTAAAACTCCTTCGGTAAAGCATTTCAAAATTTTTAGGAGAAAATGCTATATTAAGAATACGGATGAACATCTTGGCAAACTTGAACCTAGAGCTGATGAAGGCATTCTCCTTGGATATTTTCCCTACAGCAAAGCATATAAGTGCTATAATAAAATACTTGGAAGAATTGTTGACAGCATTGACGTAGTGGTTGATGAAAAAGGATACATCCCCAGGCAAGTAAATCATGAAGATATCGAAGAAGATGAAGACTACTCTCCAAATTAGACAGATGATGAAGAAGAACCTCAAGAGGCACCAGAGGAACAGATAAGGATAGAAGAGAAGACTCCATCTAGGTATGTTCAGAAGAATCATCCTAAATCTCAGATTTTGGGGCAGAAGGAAGCAGGTGTTCAAACTAGAAGAACAATTGCAGAAGCCTCAAGCTATTTGGCATTGCTCTCCTCCACTGAGCCTCAAAACGTAAAAGAGGCATGCAAAGATGAAAGTTGGGTGAAGGCAATGGATGAAGAACTTGAGCAGATCGAAAAGAACAACACTTGGGAGTTGGTTCCTAGACCAAAAGATAAGAATGTCATAGGAACAAAATGGATCTTCAAAAACAAATTGAATGAAAATGGAGAAGTAATTAGAAACAAAGCCAGACTTGTTTGTAAAGGGTATGCGCAACAAGAAGGAATAGACTTTGAAAAAACCTTTGCTCCAGTTGCAAGACTTGAGGCCATCCGAATGTTCCTTGCTCTCTCAAGCTTTCAAAACTTCAAAGTATTTCAAATGGACGTGAAATCAGCCTTTCTGAATGGAGACTTAGAAGAAGAAGTATACATTGAACAACCAGATGGGTTCATCCTTGGAAATGATCCAAATCTTGTATGCAGACTGAAAAAGGCTCTCTATGGGCTCAAACAAGCTCCAAGGGCTTGCTACTATCGTTTGGACAAATATCTTCATAAACAAGGTTTTTTAAAAGGATCAGCAGATAGCAATCTTTATATAAAAGTTGAAAATGACAAATTGCTAATACTTGTTGTGTATGTAGATGACATTATTTTTTGCAGCAATGAAGAAGATATGAGTCAAAGCTTTGCCTTGGTCATGCAAAAAGAATTTGAAATGTCCTTGCTGGGAGAACTGACATATTTCCTTGGTTTGCAAATCCAACAAAAGGAAGGAGGAATCTTCTTATCTCAAGCAGATTTTGAAGAAATATGGCTTGGAAGATGCAAAACCAGTATGTACTCCCATGGTTACAGGATGCAGTCTCAGTGCAAATTATGAATCAGCAGTTGTGCATCAACCAACCTACAGGTCTATGATTGGAAGTTTACTTTATTTGACAGGTACCCGACCAGACATCACGCATGCAGTAGGAATAGTTGGGAGATTTCAGGCAAATCCAAATGAAACTCATCTTCAAGCAGTGAAGAGAATTTTCAAATATCTTCAAGGGACTTAAAACTATGGCTTATGGTATCCTAGAGATACATATCTCACACTTCATGCTTATACAGATGCAGATTGGGCCGGAAGCGTGGTGGACAGGAAGAGCACAAAGTGGTGGAGGCATTCTTTTATGGTCCAGATTAGTATCCTGGTTCAGCAAGAAATTAGAGTTCGATTTCCTTATCTACAGCTGAAGCAATATGTGGTAGGCTGATCTTGTTGCACTCAACTCCTTTGGATGATGCAGCCCTGCCAGGATTTTAAATCACTGTCACCACCTATGCCCCATCTTATGTGATATACAAAGTTGTTAATCAGCATTTAAAAATCTTGTCCATGCATTCAAAGACCAAGCACATACCGATCAAGTATCACTTTCTTCGGGAACAAGTGTTGGAACAAAAGGTCAAATTGGAGTATGTTCCATCTAAGGAACAAGTTGCTGATATTTTCACCAAACCACTGCCCAAGGAAACTTTTGAATATCTCAGACAGAAGCTGAGAGTTGTTGATGTATCATCTTGTTGTTAAATCTTGTCAGTTTCAGAGAAAAATGGGTGTACGCGTGTTGTATAAGGAGTATCCGCGTACATACGCTGGTTTGTGTAGAGAAAGTCGCGTATATGTAGGCTTGATGGATATCAGAAGGAGCAGGCTCTGGTTAAAGATATACTGATGTGGGTCTGACAAAGACCATCCAACACAGGTTCAGGGGGAGCAGATAATCTTCTATTAATGCATTGTTGGCATTATCTTAGAAGTTTTTGGCTCTGGTTCATAGCTGTTGTTGAATTTAGGTGGAACAAAGACAGAGGGAGAACAGAAGGAAATCTTGGTTGCTGATCTGAATGATGATTGTCAGTTGCTGCTGCTATCTATTGTTGATGACTTTCATAAGTCATGTTTTAAATATTCGTCTCTATGTCATGTATCTCTTTATTATATGGTGTCAAGGTCATGTAATGGCCTATCTTGGTTTCCCCACTATGCTTGGGATGAAGATGTAATGTATTTGGTCATCATATGTAAATTTCTGATGTATTCCCACTTGGTTGGATGGATGATCCCCACTTGGTTGGGTGATGGATGTATGTATTAAGTCTTTTGGTGATAGGAAGGTCTTGTATTGTTGCTTAAATCTTGGTTCTTCTTAAAGAACATCTCTTTGCAGATCTGACCTACAGTCAGGGGGAGCATGGTCAGCACAACAGGACAGAGATTTCAGCATGTACTCAGGGGGAGCACAACCCTTTGCCCTTGATGACAAAGGGGGAGAATGATCTTGAGGATCTTGGTGTTGCCATCAAGTCCAAAGGGGGAGATTGTTGGTATTATGGCACAGGTTTGGAGCTATGGCACAGGTGTTGTCCTTGATGGCAACTCTCTTTGGTAACAGATCTCAATTCAGGCACTCAGAAAGAAGAAAAAGACATATTCGCAGGTTCATCTAGACAAAGGCGCGTATACACGCGGCTTATACATTACAAAAGCGCGTATATGTTGGGGATCATATTTTTGGTCCATGGTAGTTAGTCCTTGGAATTTGAACCTATGTTTCGGACCAAGGCGTCTCAGCAGATGTGTTGATCCCTAGTTTTGGGTTCATGGTATTGAAATGTTATGGTTTTGGACCATGGTATTGAGGAAGGCCTAAGACTATAAAAGAGGAAGGAGATCATGTGGCAAACAATCATCTGAATTATTATTGAACATCTGATAAAGTGCTAGATCTGGTATATTGGTAATGGTGCAGATCTAGATCTAAATGAAGAAGGAACATTAGCGCAAAAGGAGGATAAGTTCTATTCATGGGTCATAATCTTTAAGTTTGAATGATAGTATCTTTGTATGATTTTGATCTACTAGATATGATGCTTGCTTGATCTATCTGATAATCTGGGTTAATTAATGATTGAATAGATGAAAGAGTGAATTATCCTTCATAAGATCTGTACGTAGGTTCAGTAAGGCGAAGGTGCGTATACACGCAGTTTCAATGAAGTAAAGGGGCATATATGCATGTTGTTCCATACACAGAAGCGTATGCACGCTAGTTTCAGGCTGTTGAAATAGCTTATATAATCTAAGTTGTGATCTAGCTGCTTCTGACTATTGCTGCTGTATTCTGGGTTCTGTTTTCTGGTGTATGGTTTCTGGTACTGTGTTTTGGGTACAGCTGTAAGAAGAATATCTACTTGATTCAGATCTAATTTATGAAAATGATATTGGTTGATTCTTGATGATTATTTGATGTTCATGGATCCAGTCTAAAAATTGATGAAATGTGGTCCCTGGAAGAAAGAGAAGGTTGTAGCCTTCTTTAGGTCAGCACCTATGTACTAGTATCTTGGCTAGTACAAGAGCTAAAGGGGGTTGTACCTCCCTTCCAGGAGAAGCTGGAAAACGAGAGAAAGTTGTAGCTCTCTGCAGGTTGCAGCCTGCATATTGGAAAAGGACTGCACCAGTACATTGTAAACAGAAGTTTCTAAGTAAAGAAAGATAGAGACGAATTGCAGCAGGTGGTTTTCACCCACATTGGGTTTCCACCTTATATCTGGTGTTCTTATGTGTGATTGTCTTTCTGCTCTATTTTACTGTCTCTGGTTATTGGTTATTTGATGCTGCATCTCAGATTAACAATCATCATCTGAAAGTTTAAGTAAATTAAAAGTTTGCTCTGTATACGCGGTTTTAATTCTAAATAGTTGTGTATATACGCGTGTTGAATTAACTGAAGTAGCGTATACAATTTTGTTTTGGAAAAGAATTATTTGACTTAATAATACTGATTCACCCCCCCTCTCAGTATTATTTCCAACAGTGTGGACCACATTGTAAGCATGTTAGTATAAGCTAATAGGTTCACAAAAATAACAATTTTAGTAGAATCAATGAGATCACCATCTCTACATACAATATACCCTAATAATGTGCTAAAAGGAATCCAAAAAATGCACTCAAATTGAAAGAAATATGTAACAATGAATATTGCTCAAACATAAGCCCTAATGGCTACATGGTACTTGAGTATGTTGTACATTGTCCAAGCTTCTAGCTAGACCTCCAAAAACTTGTGAGTGTATTATTTGAATCATGCAATGACCATCTTAGAAAACATTGTAGGGGCATACCTAACTCCAAAATGCATGACATTGTCTAAACCCGATTGTGTAGCAGAAATTGTCTTTGTTTCATTCCTACAACATGGTCAAGCACCTAAACATTGAATGTGATCAAGAAAGTATCATGGAAAAAAGAACCATTTAATCCATTGACATCCACATAAACACATATCATTTCTCTTATTTCTTATCCATAATTACAATCAGGGTAATCCACTCTTAATCTTCTAGAAAATAATATTTCCATAAATAACATCTTGTCTATTTCATCCTTTAAGTTCTTCATCACTTGAGAATACATCTTGTAAGACCACTTCTTGATAAGTTTGAGATTTGGTTCAACTTTCTTTTCCTCTCCCCTAACTCTCTTTTGATTCCATTCATCTCTATAAACTCCATGGAAAAATCATCATATTCTCTAAGCAAGGTTCCAACTTATGAAATGGTATTCACATCCTAGTAATCTCCCATTGCCACTATGGGATTCTCTGTAGTAGCATAATGCATTTCCTTATCTTTAGGGATGCTTGATAGATTTACTCACCTTCATCATCCCCAACTTGGTGGTGCAGCTCCTCACACTATCCTATAACCTTATAACAATATCACCTAATATATATCTATATCTATATATATATATATATATATATATATATATATATAGAATCTATATATATATATATATATATATATATATATATATATATATATATATATATATATATATATATATATATATATATATAATATATATATATATATAGATATATATATATATATATATATTTTAAATAATAGGTTATATTTCTTTTCCTCTCCCATAACTCTCTTTTGATTCCATTCATCTCTATAAACTCCATGGAAAAATCATCATATTCTCTAAGCAAGGTTCCAACTTATGAAATGGTATTCACATCCTAGTAATCTCCCATTGCCACTATGGGATTCTCTGTAGTAGCATAATGCATTTCCTTATCTTTAGGGATGCTTGATAGATTTACTCACCTTCATCATCCCCAACTTGGTGGTGCAGCTCCTCACACTATCCTATAACCTTATAACAATATCACCTAATATATATCTATATCTATATAATTATATATATATATTATATATATATATATATATATTATATATATATATATATATATATATATATATATATATATATATATATATAGATATAGATATATATATATAATATATATATTTTAAATAATAGGTTATATAATGTAGTGGTGGAGAAATATTATAAAATAAAAAATACAAAAGGCCAAGTTAATAGAAAACGAGCAGGGAATTTGTTATACTCTTGACCTGTGAGAAATCTAGAATACCAGAAATATGTAGAAATATAGCCCAAAACACAAAATTATCACATGAAATGAGACAAATTGCAAGACATTTTATTTTTCACAAGTAAATTACAATGTTCACTTGCCTCTTTGAGGGGGAAACCTCTAACAGAGTAGAGATCAATTACAATAAGACTTCTTGATATTTCCCTTACTAACGAAAACTGTTTATAGCTTAATGACATCCAAAACCCTAACTACTAGTGGTCCCTTCCATAACATGGGTTAACCACTTTATTTATTAACTATGGCCCATTCACAACTAATTGTGGTTCCTTTTCTATAATGTGGGTCAACCACTTACAATTATTAATGCAAGCTTTATTGAATCTTTAAGTAACTATGACTTTGACTCGACCCCTTAGTATTATTAAATAAATAAAGGGGTTAGTGTTGGACCCTAACATGCCCTCCCCCATCAAAGGCATCCTTCTCCTCAAGGTTGAAGCTGGGAAACATACTGGAGAACAGTGGTTGGTTCCTAGGTCGCATCTTCTGGAGAGATTTCTTTCCACTTAATGAGGAATTCCTTGATTATGAAGTCATAGAGATGCCTTTCGAGAGTGTCAAGGACCTATTCTGCTTAAAGCCAAAGTGGGCCTTCCTCATCCAATTCAAGTAGACTTGTTTGAACCATGCATTTGTTCCCCACCACTGTCACAAGGCACGATACATGGAAGATTGGATGGATTTTTGAAGTAGGTGGCAAGGCTAGTTTGTAAGCGACTGCTCCTATGTGTTGAATTACCTAATAAGGCCCATATAATTTTGGTGCTAGTTTCTCACAACCCTTTTATTTGATAGATGTTTGTTTATATGGTTGGAGTCGTAGGAATACCTGATACCCTTCTTGAAATGAGCACTCAGAACGATGTTGGTTAGCCTGTTGCTTCATTCTATTTTGACCTTGATGCAGATTATCATTGAGATGAGTGATCATGGCAGCACAGTTTTGTAGGAGTTCAACTTCCTGTACTTTAGAACCTCCAAGGATATAAGAAACTGGTGAAGTTAGCACTTGGCCTTAAACTGCCTCATATGGAGTCATTTTGGTGGCTTCATGATAGTTATTAGTATACCACCATTCAGCTAAAGGTAGCCACTATACCCATTGATGATGCTTGTCTGAAGTGAAGCACCTCAGATAGGTATCCAAACATTTGTTGACTGCTTTTGTTTGACCATCGGTTTGGGGATGATAGGTGGTACTTAGTTGGAGTTGTGTGCCTTGTAGCTTGAAAATTTCCTACCAAAATTTGTTGGTGAAAGTGGGGTCTCAATAAGACACAATGGAAGTCAACATGCCATACAGTTTGAAGATCTGGTCCAAGAAAATTTGAGCCACCAAAGTGGGGGTAAATGGGTGAGGTAGAGTGCAAAAATGAGCATATTTGGAAAGTCTATCAACAACCACCATGATGACTTATTTGTTTCTTGACTTTGGGAGACTAATGATGAAATCCATGGAAGCATCCATCCATATAGATGTAGGGAGTGGAAATGGTTATAAGGTTCCCGATAACTTGGTTGTTTCCCCTTTTTTGTGTTGGCACACATCAAATTCAACTACAAAAGTAAGAATGTCATTCTTCATGCCAATCCAAAAGAAAGAATGATGTGGTCGAGCATAAGTCTTCTGAAATCCTGAATGTCTTGCAATTGGAGATGAATGCAAATCATCCAAGATGCGGGTTTTGAGGGTTGAGGTTGGGGACAACACTACTCGATCCTTGTAGTGAAAAATTCCATCCTTTCAAGAGTAGCCTGTTGAGGAATTAGTATCTTCTCTTAATTTATTGATGAGTTGGGATAGAGAGGCGTGGGAGAACCATTCCTTGTGGACCTCTTCAATCCAATCTATTATGGGTAGAGAGAGTGATAGAAGGGTGCTCTCATCCTCAAATTGGCGTGATAAGGCATAAAACACTACATTTTCACACCCTTCCTTGTAAATTATCTCATAATCATATCCAAATGTTTTTAAAGCCATTTATTTTTTGTGGTAACAATACACGCTGCTCTAGAAAATATTTTAGGTTATGATGGTTTGTACGGATTTGGAAACATCACCACAATAAGTATGGTCATCAAGTGTCTACTACGTGTAAGATGGCCATCTCTTGGGCGTGGGATCCCCCAAGGGAAATTTTGGGGCTAAGAGCCCATATTTTGGTCCAATGTTTATAATCTGAATGTAAAGACTCCATATTTTGTGGTCGTGAAGTGTGTACTTGTTAAAGAGTCATTGGGTTGTTCATCTTTATTTTGACAATGTAATGTCCGTTGTAAAAGATCTACCCATGGTCTGCAGACCATGGGATTGTATAAATAGAGCAAAGCTCTAAGTAGTTAGAGACAACTAATTACGAATGAAGATATGATGTATGAGAAGTAGCTCTGAAGTAGAAGTCTAAGTTTTGGGTCATAACATAGGTAGAGGCTCTGCAACTGAGTGCGCTGATGCCTACAAGTCTGCAATTGAGTGTGCAGACCCCTGCAGCTGAGTGCGCAGGGTGAGTCGAGTTTGTAACAGTTATAATTATCAATAAAGAGAAGTATTCTATCATTTATGTGTCTTTAATTCCTATTTATGCATCTGTTATATTGGGTATGAATTTCACTTTTAATGCTTATGTGATGCGCGAATGTGTATAACTATATTGGTTAAGAGAACGCAAGAACATCTGTTTACGCGAAGCTAACTAAGATCTGGTAATAAGACAAGTAAGATACTTAGTGTAAGTGCGAAAACATCATAGTTCACTGTCCTAGCAGCGTGAAAGCATATCAGCCCCAGGTTAGGGCTGCATGAAAGTCGATTGTGACATTTTGTGAAGGTACTGAAGGGTAGAGCAGAGGGATAAGCAACCTGCATGAAGGCAGGTATAGTTAGAACAAACCGACATCACATCCATCTCAAGGGTGCGGAAACTTGGTTCCAACATTACCCCATACTTCTTCGAGTGAGACTTCAGTCCGCGCTTTGCGGGCTGATGCCAAAAGGGCCAGTAGTGTAGGGATTTGTTTGGATAACTAATGTTGAACCTGGGTTAGGCCCCCACAAGCCAACAAATGGTTATGTTTATGGGACCAAAATCTGCATGGGAGATGTGTGATGTTGTATCACTAGAATCCAACTAAGAAAGAAATCGAACGCTGGTTGGACAAAATAATTCATGAGTTCGCATCGCAGGAGATCAAAAACCCATGACTGTCAAAAGAACAGTGGCTAGACAACTACCTATATACGGAGATCCACGAAATATTTTTCACCTCTTTCCCTACTGATCTATATGAGTGGATCGCAAATCTAGAAGATAGCCAAGGAAGGTGGAAACTTGATGGTCCTATTGTGTGGACCCTGGAGCTAGTGCGAAGGTTGGAAGCATCGGAGTATAAGATCGCACACTCCGTCGATCATTGGATTGATTGTATTATAGAGGATATGTTACTGAGTTCATGGTTGACACCTCAGTAAGCTATAGTGAGGCAGAGAAACGCTTTTTCAAAGGACCGTGATGTAAGTATGTAAAATCTTTGAATACTTGAATTAAAATGTTGTTGTGCAAAAAGTGGGTTATGCAGCTATCTTGATGTTCTGGTCTGCGTGAAGTGAAAGAATTTACAGAAACAAAGGAAATAAGGGTCCAGAGCATAGCTCCTTGATTTCACCACCACGAAGGGACAAAGAAGGGATCACGAAGGTCTCTCCATGAAGTGTTATTCAGTTGATAAGACAAGGATTTCCACGAATTCCACCTCCACCGACACCACCACCGACTTCACCTCCATCACTTCCAACTTCACCCGTACCACCTCCACCACCACTGTGATTCAATATGCTAAACACAGTGAAGTTGCCTTTGTTCAAGGGCTTGGGAAATGAGGACCAGGACCAATTCTAATTCATTGTGAGGGTTGTATGGGAAGCGCAAGGTGTTAAATATGATAACATAAATAAGGAAACATTGGTTAGTGCTCTGCAAGATCACGTGCTAACATGGTATATTAAGTACTCCAGCGATAACTTGAATGCTAGAGTAGCAGACATCCAAGCAAGACTGAATAGGGAATTTAACAGGCCTAAATCTAAAGCACAGTCGATTGTGGTATACAAAGAGATCATGATGCTGCCAGGTGAGATGCCTTGGGAACTAGATTAGAGGCTGAAATGTACGATCCGCGAAGCCAACATGAACTTAACAGATGGACAACATCGTGAGTGGTTTGTAGCCTCGCTACTACCACATTTAAGGAGTGTGTTGTCGTAATAGAAGATAACAACTTAAGCAGAGGCCTTGGAGATTTCCATGAGACTACATGAGACTTCGATGAAAGATCCTAATCTAGGAGTTCAGCAGATCCATGCGTAGCTAAAGAATCTATGCCTTGAGATGTAAAGCTTGAAGCGGGATAGGATGGTTCAGCCAGAGGTATGTGAAGAAGTATGGTGCATGAAATGCAAGAGTTAGGGTCATGACAAAGACCATTGCTTGGTCTTTATGAGTAACCTTGCAGGAGGAGGACCAATGCCTTTAAGGCCAGAAGCTCAAGCAGGACCTAGCACGACGCTTGCTTTGTGGTGCACTATTTATCAAATAGCTGAAAAACATGCCACAGTTAACTACCACTTGTTACAGAAGTACATGCAGACTCCACAACAGTTGTTCTACAACTTTTGCACATCAGTGGGACATGACAAGCGTACTTTTAGGAGCTATGAATTGATGATGGATATAACGCCCACCTATAGAGTTCAGGCTTAAATGTGGCCCCTTGAATAGAATGCAAGCATGGTGCTGATAGGATTTTAGGGGCGCAGACGAAGCCGAGGTAGAGGAGGACCCAGTAGAGGTTGCAGACAGTTGATTTGCTACAATTTCGGAGGGCCAAGACACTACGCCCATGATTGTACTAATCCAAAACGCCCATTATGCAAGTATTGCACATTGTTTGATCATGAGGCAGAAGATTGTCCTATGCTAATAGCTAGGATACATGACAAAGGAGCACTATTGCCTCCCTCGACTAAGAACCTACAGATGATGAGGTCTGAGCCGGATGAGGAAGATCCGAACATAAATATAGTGCTCCAAAGTGGAATCGCAATAGGAGATGACAAGGGAAAATAGTCGGAAGACAACACCTGGGTTCGCAAAGCCCCGACGAAAGAAGCTGAGTTTGATTTGGAGCACACTCGGAAAACCTTCATGGAAGCTAAGAAGAGCTTCGATAAGGCCTCCACATCAGGAAGCAAAGATAAGCCTGAGCTGGAGATGGACTCCTCTATGTTGAGAACATTTGTGGAAACCTGTATGAAGTTATTGTGCGACAGTCACGCTATGAAAGGCTTACAGGAACCTATCAATAGATGTGATGGGACCATGCCAGGAGAAGCGCGTGTAGTCCATAAGATTGGAAAGCATAAGACGAGGACAGGACATGAAATGAGACTCACCACACAGATTGGAGAATATGAAATGGATCAAGTCATTCTGGATTTGGGATCAGATGTGAATGTTCTACTAAAACAGACATGGGAATGAATGGGCAGACCTGAGCTACAATGGTCTCCAATTTAGCTGCGGATGGAGAATCAACAAAAAATCATACCCATGGGGCGATTGCAGGGAGTAATCGTGGATATTGAGGGAGCAAGTGCGTTGGTAGACTTTGAAGTAATAGAGATTGTTGATGACAATAATCCCTACCCGACACTCTTTGGAATCGACTGGGATACTGACATGAAAAGAGTAATCAATTTGAAGAAGCAAAAGGTGATCTTTGAGAAGAAATCACTGCGCGTAATAATACCCCTAGACCTTGTTGAAGGATCACGCTATATGGAACTAGTCTGTGATTATGAGAGTGATGATGATATGGACTGCATCTATAAGATAACAGTGCGAGACCAAGACTAGGTGAACCCCACCGCGGATGGACAAATTACATGGGAGCGCAAGAGTTCCTGCACTTCGAATTCTAATGAAGAAGTAGAATGATGACAGAATCGGTTACATGAACTAACTACATTGAATTACAATATGATGACTTGGTCGCGTGCTGTGTGTCATCAGAGGAAAGGAATCTACCTACTTATGATGGAATAAATGAGGTCGATACCTTTTTGGATGCATTTGAAATGGACGTTCTAGAAAAACAACTCTTCCAGGCCTTGGTCTGGGTACTGTGCGCTACACCCACAAGATGGTGGGGTACGCACAAAGGAAGTTTTGATGATTGGCACAAATGTAGGAGAATTATTAGAGTATGATTTAGGAACCGTAAGATGTAACTGATAGACAAGAATGATGGGCAGAATGGTCTGCACACACGGATGTAGGTCTATGAAGAAAATCCCCAACCTGAGCAGGTGCACCTGTACTCTACGCTAAAGTTAATAAGCCTGTGTTGGGGGCGCGCATCTGTAGATAGCTTTTATTGTTCCAGGAATATGATTTTGAAGTTGTTGTGAAGCCTGGACGATTGAACACAGGATTAGACCACCTGTCGTGCATTGAGACAGGGGAGCAACCCACTAATTTGGAGGAAGGA
Source organism: Pinus taeda (assembly GCA_000404065.3). Classification (NCBI taxonomy): domain Eukaryota; kingdom Viridiplantae; phylum Streptophyta; class Pinopsida; order Pinales; family Pinaceae; genus Pinus; species Pinus taeda. Next base: position 139,330 of record APFE030249362.1, read on the forward strand.
TTACCCGACGCACAATTTTTTGTTGTTCGTGTTGCGAATGGACATTTCAAGGATATAATACACTTCCTAACAAATGGAACTACACGGAAAGGATACTATGTCTAGCAAAACAAGGAATTAGTAGCACGCATGACAGATTTCTCTGTCATTGCTAGGCATCTATACAAGATGGGGAATGATGAGATACTGCGAAGATATGTGCCTGAGTTTGAATGAAGCAGCATCCTCACAGATGCTCATGGGGGCACCGCAGGCGGACATTATGTATGGATAGAAACCCCGCAGAATATTCTATGCACAGGGTTGTGGTGGCCAACCCTTCATCAGGATTCAAAAGGATATTGCAAGGTGTGTGATGTATGTCAAAGAATAGGTAAGCCATTACGAAGGGATGAAATTCCTATGAATCCACAAATGATGTTGCAACCTTTCAAAAAGTAGGTAATAGATTTTGTAGGACCTATTCAGCCTCAAGGAAAGATAGGCGCGAGGTACATTATCATTTGCAACTAAGTACTTGACTTGTTGGGCAGAAGCACACCCGGTGAAGGATTGCATAGGTGCGACGACTACGAAGTTTCTATTTGAACATGTACTGGCATGATTAGGATGCCCAAAAATCTTGATGAGTGACCATGGTACGTACTTCCTGAATGAGACAATCAATGCACTCACAGAGGAATTTCAGGTGTATCACCAAAAGAGCACACCTTATCACCAGTAGGCTAATGGGACAATAGAAGCATTCCACAAAGTACTGGAAACTGTGTTGATCAAGGTATGTAATTCTCAATGAAGTGATTGGGACCTACGCATACCTACAGTATTGTGGGCTTATCGAATAACATGCAAAAAGCTAACGAGACAGAGATCCTTTCCTAGGAAAAGTGAATGGCATCCGCTTGAAGCCATACACAAACGATCTGGTGATCTGACTATATGAAAGTGGCATAGTCTTAATGCTCCAGGCAGCTGAAAGGAGGCATGGGACTATAAACTAAATTACTTGGGAGCTACACAATATTAGGACTGCGCAAAGCAACGAAGTGTCACAGAGTCCGCGACAATGCGAAGGCAGCTGTGCTAGTGCGTAGGTCCGTTGGAAAGTGACCATTAAAGTTACTATTCATGATTTGATGGTTGGTTTGAGGCCAAATGGAGTGGGCAATAGGCATTTAAGGTGATATTTATGGGCTATATTCTTGAACTCCTACTATCAATCTAGCATTAATGGACTGAATGCAGGGGGAACGGTCGAATTCAAATTCAAAAGGCGCTATAAATTACAAGTGACTGTCCATCAAACAACACTTGGAATTTTGAGAACTGAGTTGTTGCGCTATCAAGTGTGTATGGACCTTTCGAAATTTGAGGATTTGAGAGAAAATTCATTGTTTGAAACATTTTCGAAGGAGACACAGGACCTTCTAACTAGACTAATGTCAACAGCCGAGGAATCAGCCAATGAAATTGTAGAAGTAGAAGCCCCAGAGAGCATCGAAGTAATAGTTGAGGTCCCTAAATCACCCAGAACACTGAGACCTAAGAAGGGCAAGCAGGCTATGATCTCGGTGTGAATCTTTCCTAGAAAACCATAGAGGACTAAGCTCACCTTGCAAGAAAAGGGGAAGGCCATTAATCTGGAGGCCGATGAAGAGGAGTTTGAAGAAATCTTGGTGGAAGAGGAGGGCGAGGATGCAGAGATGGAAGTTGAAACCCAGGGTGTAGACCCTATTACCTGGTTACCTAAATATGTTCATCCATACAAGGGTAAAGATAAGGTGCCTGTTAGAGTCAGTATTTGCATACTTCCATTAGTGATCAAAATTTCTCTTTTCATATTCATTTTAGGTGTTCCACATAAAAATAAATTATCATTTCATTAGGTCACGCAAAAATTTACTCACTGATGTTAGCCCTAGTCAAAAAACATCACTCTTCCTCAAATTTGATTACTTGCTAACCCACCTTCATGTCTTGTTGAGCATATTTTAAATGTCAGTCATGTCATCTTGAAATTTAGTCCTTCAAGGTCTCATTAGGTCTTTTAGGGTTTTTCAAGTTTTCATTAGGTCTTATGGTTCATTTCCAAGGTCAAAAGCATAGTTTTAGTATAAATAAAGGGCAACAAAGGTATGAGGAAGACCAATAAACAATAATGGTTGGTAGTTAGTCATGGTTACTGTACAAAATCCTTATTTCACTAATGTAATTTTCATCTCAAAAACAATGTTTTTTGAGATGAAAACAAAGTATTTTAGTTTGTTCATATCATTTATGTAATTTAAGTCATTTTATGTGATAACTGTACCCATAAGCTGCCCAAGGAACTTCTCCTTACTGCAAGAGAGGAATCATTGAAGAATCAACTCAATCAAAGCATCATCCACCTGAAAAGAGACAAAGAAAGAAAAGGATCATATAGAGATTTGAAGAAAAATTAAAAAGTTCCAAACAAACATTATAAAGTGGGTTTTTATTAGGAAAAATACAACTCATCCTCTATATAAGATTTCAAAAGCATCTTTCAAACATCATCATGATCATTTGACAAAGAGAGAAACTGACTTGCGGCAAATTGGTGGCTGAAGAAACCACGTGCACTGTGCATAGAGCCTGAGTATTGTGCCAATGGAAAAGTTGCAGGGTGTTGCACATACAGCTAGAGCACTGCCCATAGAGCCTGCGCGCCTGTGTATTTTTGCATGGCGTTGCGCACACAACAAGGTGTTGTGCACCTATACACGACGCTGTGCATAGGGCCAACAACCATCAAAACTATCCTAACAAGCATTTAGATCACTCCTTTTCCTACATAGAGCCTCAAACAAGTAAGTATACTCCCTAAGTTATCCTCCCAGCACTCATTTCAATATTTTTGAGTTTGTTCGCTATTAAAATTTTCAAAACCTAGGTTGTCTAAAAACCCTCCCTGCTTATCATTTTCCTGTTCATTCCCATATATTATTGTCATATCCCTAAATATCATTCCTATTCCCTATTCCATACCATCAAATACACTTATCCCCTATACCATAGTCCCCAAACAAAATCCCTAAACCCCTACTTACAAAATAGTCCCTACTAAACAATACCCCCCTTTCTCACTCTCACATCATACATATCTCATTCATACATCACACAAACTCATCTCCCCTTCCCCTATCCCTACCCACCATAACTCCCACTTCTTGATTACCTTCTCTAGGGTTTCTAAAGCTTCAAACTCAAAAACATGGATAAAGAGGATAAATATTATGAGGAGGAGAAAAATGGTGGTAATGAAAGCATGGAAGATGAACCTTAACATCAAAGAAAAGCACATAAGGGAGGCGGAATTACCAAAGAGGAACCATCAAACATTAGAGAGTTAGAGGCTTCCCCCATGACTATCTCTTGTTTTAGGTATCTAGGATGTTATGAGTTTCGTGAGCAAGTGCAAAGAGTTCAACGTCATCCTTTGCTAACTAGGGTTTTTGTAGTAAATCTCTGTGATAACAGGGTAACTCTTGCCAGGGTGAAATTTGTAGTTTCCACCTCTATCATTGTTGATGCTACAAGGATTCCAAATGTGGGGGAAACATGGCATAAAGCACAAGATTTGGATGAGAACTACTATGAGCCATATATCAAATCTAGGTACAGGAATGAAAAGAAGAGGACCTTTCCTTTCAGGTTTCTTCATGACAATTATGCCTCTATGATGAGGATCATTATGAAGTATTTTACATGTGAGGGAAGATTTTCCAGTCTATACACTTATCATATTAGGCTTCTCATGCACTTCACAAGAGTGAAAATGTTGAACATCCCATAGTTCTTATTCAAGAACATTGAGAAGATGGCCTACATTGTATAGAAAAGGACATACCCTCAACAGATGAATAATATTTATCACTATTCCTTGATTAAGATTATTGTGCTACATCATCTCAACCCCCTCAACATCTCTTGGGATATGTTTATTTCCAATGACATCTTCAATGGTCCTCAGATTCCTCCACCAGTGCCTCAAGAAGCAAAAAGGCCTTCCATTAGTACCAAAGTAAAGAAAAGTAAGAAGGCTAAAAAGACTAAAGTTGTTGAGAAGATAGAAACCTACAAAACATATCAGAGAGGGGCTAGAAAGTTGTTTACAATGGATCACCAAGTGTTTACTCCACCTGATGTGGAAGGGGTCTGGCCTTCTTCATCAGCTCATAGGCAAACGCTTGCTCCACAAATGGTCGAAGGGGCTTTGCCTTCTTGATTAATAGAACAGGTCCAATAGAAGAAAAAAGGGAAGGAAATGATGCTAGAGGAAAACCTCAATGATGAAGAGGAAAGGGAATTTGATTTGATGGAACATGATGAACCAAAACAACCACACATTCATCATGGCATTGAGATAGTCGACTTGGAGTCTCAAGATGAGGCGACAAATGAAAATATAATCATAAAGGAAAAAGATGCACAGATCCAATCACTGATGGACAACTTGACGAGAGCTAAGTATGTCATTTCATACCTTGAGCAAGAGAACAAGTAGCTAAGTTAAAAACAAGTCCTCATGGAGCTAGAAATTCTCAAGGCAAGAGGCAAGATGACAAAGGCAAATCAGTGATGCAAGAGGAAAAGACCCCAGTCACCTTGAATACAGAACAAAGGCTTTAAAGGGAGATTGAAGAGGATAGAGAAACATGGGTTCACAAGGCCAATTTGCATTTGGAGAAGCTGCTACAAAGGGCCAACAGGGACAATCAAATCATCAGGCACATGGCTCACCATTATAGGACCTGGAACAAGATTTGTAACATAAGAGTCAAGCAAATGAAGACAAGGCTAAAATAAACCCTCAATGGCAGAAAGGATGGTGATAGGCTTAGGTATCTTGTTGAAGCTTCCTTATCTAACCCAGATACTTGATGTTGGTGGTCTCCCACAACTTTTGAGCAATTTTGAGCAAGTTTTGAGAATTTTTTCATTTTTGAAGAATTTAGCAGTTTTTGACACATAAATTTTGGCTCTATGCGTAGTGCCACTAGCGCTACACATTTCCTAGGAGAATCCAATGGCAAAAGGAAGACCACCATTGGATTCCTAATGATGTAATCATGCTCCCTATGCACTTTCTAAGTTTTTGGAGCAAAACTAGTCAGCCAAACAGTCAAAAGACACCTAAAAAATCATGTTTCTGCCCCTGTTTCGACCATGGCATTGCGCATAGAAGCAATCTTGGGAGAATCCGTTTTTTAGGGGTAAAATCAACTCTAAATGGGAAAATAAAGGAATATTTGGAAAGTAGATAGGACAGGATTTCCAATGAGCTATCATGAGCTCAATTTGGACACCAAGAAGGCCTCCAAATTGGCCCTGCAAAAGGTGTTGCGCATAGCCTTCTGGCGTTGTGCATAGGACATTTTTCTACTAAATTTTCACTTTACTGTGCCATGACTGTAACTTTTGGGTTTTACCTCATGGATAGTGTTTTTGCTGATGTAAATGGTGACTAGGCATGTAAATAAGATGAATATTAGTCACTGGAGGGTAGATTCGTTGGATCAAAAGTTCTCTTGAAGTCAAATGAATCAGTTTCCTCCCTTTTAAAGGCAAGTTGTTAGGGTAGCCTAGATTCTAGTTTCTTGTTCAAATTTTGATGGATTAGTTCCTCATCTTAAGGATTCGACCCTTGAGGATGGGAGGAGGTTCAATTGAGGTCTATACATTCTTTTTCTTTCTCATTGTAAAGGGTTGGATTTAGTGGGATTGCTTAGGATTTGATAGACATCATTTTGTACCAGTTACAGCAGGATATTAATGAAAAATTGTAGCTATTTCTTTGGGATCCATGTGGTATGATTCTCAGCTCATTTTTTCTTATGTTTTCATGGGTTAAAATGTATTGTTGACTCCATTTCATCATTTCAAACTCTTTATGTGAATGTATACAATTTTGAAAGGTAGAATCCATAACGTTTATGCTCTATTTTGGGTAGACATTTCACAGTCTATGTTTTATTCAATTTAGGAAGAATCCATGAGGTTTACATGCTCTTCCTAGCTCCTCACCTATCTTTTCACCTCATCCATCAAACCCTAAAGTTCTGATCATTGTGCCTACCTTGCCCCATCGAACACCATGCAGTCTAGACCTAATTTCCTTGCCCTAATTGTTTGGCTCCTCTTGATCTAGCAAAACCCTTCAAAGTCAAACCAAACCTTGTGCTACTATACTTAGCCTAATATCAGTTTCTAGATCCAGTCAATTTCACTGAGATCCTTATGGAGAGAGCCCTCTCCTGGTCTAGTAGGGCTAGCTACTTGACTAAGCATGGTTTGTGGTTACCTTGGCATTGCCTTCCTTCAGCCTGAGGTTCAATCTAGGTGCTAACATAGTGGCGACCATACTGGGGAATGAGCGAAAGGTTTCGTATTCCCTAGGAAATATTATCAAAGTTCAGATCTAGATCTGATTGTTGATGGTGGACAATGATTAGACACAGGAAGGTTGAAATTGTTCACCTGGTGACTCCAAATCAGTTTCGATATCATATCCAAAGACTCCACTGGAGGATGAACTCGAGCAATAGAGACATGAAAGGACAATATGGAAATATCAGGTATTCAAGTTGGAATTTCATCCAAGACATTATGTTCTTTGTCATCAATTATTTTTTCTCTTTTCTCGAGAATGTCAAAAAGGTTTTACAAAGTATATTGTATTTGAGAAAATATCCTAGACTTGCATGTGATTCCTTCCCTTTAAAGATTGTGAAAAAAAATATTCGTATGCCTTTGATCTTGATAAAGACCCTTATTCTGAATCTTATGATGACCATCTTCAACTTGATGAGCCTAAAGAGACCAAGAATGATTCTATAGCTTCTGTACATACTCCTACACCTTGTAAAATTCCAGATTGATACAAACCACTCATCTTACCTCCTATACTCCATGCTTTCCCTGAAAATCATAACCTATACCTACTGAGGTTTGATGGTGAATATGACAATATCACTACTGAGAGACATGTAGAATTTTGATACTTTCCTCGACCTTTTTGAAGTCAACGAAGAGGATGTTTGTATCAGGCTATTCACTCTTTCTTTGCAAGGAAAAGTCAAGAGTTGGTTCAAAAACTTGCCTGATGCGAGCATCTCAGATTTCCAGTAGTTCGTCAAAGTTTTCCTCGACAAGTGGGTGGTCAAACAAAACCCTTTCTTGATTCTAGAAGAGTATAACCAGATGAAAAGACTGCCAGGGGAGACAATACAACAGTTTTCTACCAGGTTTAACACAGTCCATTTGTTGATGCCTGCTAATATAAGGCCTTCTCCTGGATCCTCTCTCTTGCACTACCTGAATGCCTTTGATCCAGAAATGGAGTTTCAGCTGAGGGAAAGGAACCTTACAACACTTGAAGAGATGAAGAACAGTGCAGTATATGTAGAGGCTAATCTGTTGATCAGAAGGGCAAAGCTGAAGGAAGAAGAGAGGGAGAACATTGTAGAACACCTAACATCTTCAGAGGTAAAGCTCGACATTTTGATAAGCAAAATGCAAGAAATGATGTAAAGAATCACCTTGAGAGATGAATTTTCTATTCAAGATCACCATTACCCACCTGTCCCAGAAAAAGAAAAGGTTGCTAGCCCTAAAAAAAAATTTGCTAATCCTAGTTACCATAGACTTGAAAATGGATTTGTAGATCAATCCGAGGAGAAACAATTTGATAATATAATGTGTATGATTGGTGACATTAATTATATTGATGATTTGCCAAAGTTTGATTAGTACGATAATTATTATGTTCTCCAAACAGAAGCTAATCTTTCAGAGAAATCAACAGCTAGTTTGTGGGAGGAGGAAGCTCAGTTTCAGCAGTTCGAATACAATAATCAGCTGAAGCATATCAGCTATGAAAGTGATGATGAAAGTACAGAAAATTTTAAAGTAAGTGAAGGATCTTTGCCTCTTTGTTTTACTTCATTTTAGTTCATCAGAGGTAACTTTGATGTGATCAGAAATCAACACTCTTTGAGTTTTGATCTTGACAATCAAGAGGATAATCAAATTTTTTATTAGAGCTCCTTACCCTTGTGTTTCTCCTCATTTGCAAAAATAAGAGAAAACTATAAGCAAGAAGATAAGAGAGTGTTCAACACTATAAAGGATAAACATTCTCATGAATTGGTCAAGGAAATCATTTGTGACATAGAAGCCTCCCTAGCTCTAGATTTTCACCCACCAAGTTCCATTGAATTTCAAATTACAGATGAAGGCTTGGAAGCTGAAACATATGGTCAAATGATGCAAGATGACTCTGTACCACTATGTTTTGAAAAATTTCAATTTTTAAAGAAAAATTATCATAATATCTCTAAAGCAAAGGGTGAGCAGCCTGTAGAGTGTCCTGCAGTCTCATTAAAACTGATGGAAAATAGGTTGCAGCAATCTTTACAAGTTTTTCATGACCCAAAAGCTGATGTGTTGGATCTATAGTAAAATTCCTTCTCCATTAACTAACTATGATCCTAAAAATAATGTTGATATAAACTTGATCCGAAAGCTGACTTCATTGTCTTGTTCAATAGGAGTTTCATTACAAAGCTCATACCAAGATTTGTAGTCATATCAGGAGTGTAATGAAGAATATTTTTGTTTTGTTGTTGATCATCAAGAAAAATTAGTCATTCGTGAGTTTTAGTATCCTTTTGCCAATTTTCTATAGTTATTAAAGAAAGAAAACATAGATGTTAGGAAATTTTTAAAATGAAAGTACGAAGATTACCTAGAGTAGAGCAGTAACGTATTAGATGGGCTAGAAATCAATATGTATTCCTATGAAGATACTTTCACAGCATTCTTGAGGTCAAAAAGTGGGCTCGTGCTTTGCAATTTCATCAAGATTCAATCTGTTGACAAATTTTCATGGGAGTTGCCTTTTAGTAGTTCTCTCTTATTGCTCATAAACAAGCACTTGCGAAGAATTCAAACAACATCTAGAATGCTTACTTGGTTGCATTGGTTGTTTCATTTCACTTGATCAGGTGATGAATGGAACAGTTAGAGTAGGTTTTACTGAATAAGCTCCACTTTGAGAATCTTTTTCACTTTTTCAGTTGTGTTTTAGTATTGAGTCAGTTTTCAGTTGAGTAAAAGTTAGCTTGTGTCTTTGAGTCATCAACATTCAGTCATGTATTTCAGATTGAGTTTTTTCTTTTTTTACTCCATGCCCAATGGATAAGGCTACTTGGTCTATGGTGTTCTTGGCACCTCCAAGGAGCTACTATCCCCAATGGAGCCAATGTTAGAGTCAGTATTTGTATACTGCCATTAGTGATCAAAATTGCTCTTTTCATATTCATTTTAGGTGTCCCACACATAATTTTTTTATCATTTCATTAGGTCATTGCAAAAATTTACTCACTAATGGTAGGCCTAGTCAAAAAACATCACTCTTCCTCAAATTTGATTACTTGTTGACCCACCTTCATGTCTTGCTGAGCATACTTCAAATGTTAGTCATGTCATCTTGAAATTCAATCCTTCAAGGTCTCATTAGGTATTTTAGGGGTTTTCAAGGTTTCATTAGGTCTTAGGGTTTATTCCCAAGGTCAAAAGCATAGTTTTAGTGTAAATAAAGGGTAGCAAAGGTATGAGGAAGACCAACAAACAAGAATGGTTGGTAGTTAGTCATGGTTATTGTACAAAACCCTTATTTCACTAATGTAATTTTCATCTCAAAAACATTGTTTTTTGAGATGAAAACAAAGTATTTTAGTTTGTTCATATCCTTGATGTAATTCAAGTCATTTTATGTGATAATTGTTCCCATAAGATGCCCAAGGCACTTCTCCTTGCTGCAAGAGAGAAATCATTGAAGAATCAACTCAATCAAAGCATCATCAACCTGGAAAGAGACAAAGAAATAAAAGCATCAAACGGAGATTTGAAGACAAATTAAAAAGTTCCAAACAAACATTATAAAGTGGGTTTTTCTAAGGAAAAATCCAACTCATCCTCTATATAAGATTTCAAAAGCATCTTTCAAACTTCATCATGCTCATTTGACAAAGAGAGAAATTGAGTTGCAGTGAATTTGTGGCCGAAGAAATCACTGGTAGTGCGCATAGAGCCCGAGCACTGTGCACAGGGCACAGTTGTGAGGTGCTCCACATACAGCCTATGCACCTATGTATTTTTGCACGGTGCTGCGCATACAACAAGGCGCTACACACCTGTACATGACACTATACATAGGGTCGACAACCATCAAAACTATCCTAGCAAGCATCCAAATCACTCCTTTTGCTACATGGAGCCTCAAACAAGTAAGTATAATCCCTATGTTGTCCTCCCAACACTCATTTCAAGATTTTTGAGTTTATTCGCTATTAAAATTTTCAAAACCTAGGTTGTCCAAAACCCCTCCCTGCTTATCATTTTCTTGTTCATTCCCATATCTTATTGTCATATCCCTAATATCATCCCTATTCCCTATCCTCTATTTTCAAATACACTTATCCCCTATAACCTAGTCCCAAACAAAATCCCTAAACCCTTACTTACAAAATAGTCCCTACTAAAAAATACCCCCCTTTCTCACTCTCACATCATACATACCTCATTCCTACATCACACAAACTCCTCTCCCCTTCCCCTATCTGTACTCACCATAACTCCCACTTCCTGATTACCTTCTCTAGGGTTTCTAAATCTTCAAACTCAAAAGCATGGATAAAGAGGATATAGATTATGAGGAGGAGGAAAACAGTGGCAGTGAAAGCATCGAAGATGAACTTCAGCATTAGAGAAAACCACATAAGGGAGGTAGAATTATCAGAGAGGAACCATAAAAAATCAGATAATTAGAGGCTTCCCCTATGACTGCCTCTTGTTTCAGGTATCTGGGATGTTATGAGTTTTGTGAGCAAGTACAAAGAGTTCAACATCATCCTGAGCTGACCAGGCTTTTTGTAGCAAATCTCTGTGACAATAGGGTAACTCTTTTTGGGGTGACATTTGCAGTTTCCACCTCCATCATTGCTAATGCTACAAGGATTCCGAATGTGGGGGGGAAATGGTATAAAGCGAAAGATTTGGATGAGCACTACTATGAGCCATACATCAAATCCAGGTACAGGAATGAAAAGAAGAGGACCTTTCCTTTCAAGTTCCTTCATGACAAGTATGCCTCGATGATGAGGATCATTATGAAGTATTTTACATGTGAGGGCATATTTTCTAGACTATACACCTATCATATTAGGATTCTCATGCACTTCACAAGAGTGAAAATGTTGAACATCCCATATTTCTTATTTAGGAACATTGAGAAGATGGCCTACATTGTACAAAAAAGGCCATACCCTCAGCAGATGAATAGTATTTATCGCTATTCCTTGATTAAGATTATTGTGCTACATCATCTCAACCTCCTCAACATCCCTTCGGATAAGTTTATTGCCAATGACATCTTCAATGGTCCTCAGATTCCTCCACCATTGCCTCAAGAAGCAGAAAGGCCTTCTAGCAGTACCAAAGTAAAGAAAAGTAAGAAGGATAAAAAGACTAAAGTTGTTGAGAAGACAGAAACCTACAAAAGATATAAAAGAGGGGCTAGAAAGTTGTTTACAATGGATCACTAAGTGTTTACTGCACCTGATGTTGAAGGGGTCTGGCCTTCTTCATCAACTCATAGGAAAATGCTTGCTCCACAAATGGTGGAAGGGGCTTTGCCTTCTTCATTAATAGAATAGGTCCAATAGATGAAAAAAGGGAAGGAAAAGATGTTAGAGGAAACCCTCAATGATGAAGAGGAAAGGGAATTTGATTTGATGGAACATGATGAACTAGAATAGCCACACATTCATCATGGCATTGAGATAGTCGACTTGGAGGCTCAAGATGAGGCAACAAATGAAAATATAATCATAAAGGAAAAAGATGCACAGAGCCAAGCCCTGATGGACAACTTGGCGAGAGCTAAGTATATAATTTCATACCTTGAGAAAGATAACAAGCAGCTAAGTGACAAACAAGTCCTCATGGAGCTAGAACTTCTTAAGGCAAAGAGGCAAGATGAAAAATGCGAATCAGCGACGCAAGAGGAAAACGCCCCTATCACCTTGACTACATAACAAAGGCTTAAAAGGGAGATTGAAGAGGATAGAGAAACATGGCTTGACAGGGTAAATTTGTATTTGGAGAAGCTTTTACAAAGGGCCAACAGGGACAATCAAAACATAGGGCACATGGATCACCATTACAGGACTCAGAACAAGATTTGTAACATAGGAGTCAAGCAAATGAAGACAAGGCTAAAACAAAATCTCAAAGGAAAAAAGGATGGTGATAGGCTTAGGTTTATTTCTGAAGCTTCCTTTGCTGACCTAGACACTTGATGGTGGTGGTATCTCACAAATTTTGAGCAATTTTGAGCAAGTTTTGAGAATTTTTGCATTTTTGAATAATTTAGCAGTTTTTGACACAGAAATTTTGGCTCTATGCAAAGTGCCACTGGTGCTGCACTTTCCCTAGGAGAATCCAATGGCCAAAAGAAGACAATCATTGGATTCCTAATGATGTAATCATGCTCCCTGTGCATTTTCTAAGTTTTTGGAGCAAAACTGGTTAGCCAAAAGGTTGAAAAACACCTAAAAAATCATGTTTCCGCCACTGTTTTGACCATGGCACTGCACATAGAAGCAGTCTTGGGAGAATCAGTGTTTGAGGGATTACCCTAGCATTGCCTTCCTTCAGCCTAAGGTTCAATCTAGGTTCTAACAATGCCGAAGGATATAGATGAGAGCAAGAGCTCTTTGTAAACTCCACTGCTCCCAGACAATATTGTTTTTGAGGGAGCGCACTGGGGATGGGTTCTTGTGTTGAAATTTGAATATTGGGACCTCACAGAACATGAGAAGTTCCCGTATTTAGTGATTGTGAATCTAATGCACCAGAAGATGGAAGTGACAACTGGAATGATTGAATTGGAGCCACGCAAATGGCTCAGAGGTGTAGAGAAAGACATGTTGCTAAACCTGCTCTAGGTGTCGCATTACCACCGCGCCCCAGTGACCATTTTTGTCATCAGGAAACTGTTATGCTTGGTGCATGATGGGTACTTTTGGCTAGAATATCCCATCCCCATCACAGACCATCTGATTCACTGAATTACATGGCTACCTTACTCAGGAGAGGATCCAACAAACATTTTAGGGGGAAGAGGTGGCGAATTGGCCCTCGCGGAAGCAATGAAGAAGAGTTCAAGTTGGAGAAGAATTAGCGAGGGTATGCCATCTCCAGCATTAACAACCCTAAAATCAAGTTCGTGACACAAATATTGGCAGGGAAGGTGATGCAGAAGTTCCATGCAGATGAGGTGCCCACGCCAATGGTGGCACTAGCGGCCCAATGCTTAGAAGGAGTCCAGCTCAACTGGGTGAACTATCTATGCAGCAAGTTCCTCGTGAACTATCGCAAGGCACAAGAGTAGGGCAAAACATTTCATTATGTTTGGCTCCTATTGTCGATCATACTAGTGACATGGGAGTTGCCTGAAGATAACCAATTCCCTTCGGTCGTGCAAGACCTTCTAGAGATAGCGAAGTATGCTTCACTGTAGGTGACCAGGGACACACAATGCATTAGATAGAGTAAGATCTTCTGGGTGCTAATGGAAATGAATATCCGGATGGGGATCAATCGCAAGCTGTAGTTGTCGCTCATATTATACAACAATTTACAGAGGTTTGTAGAGTTCAAAGTAGATTTCCACCATGTCTTCATTAGGGCATGGAAGGACCCTACAAAGACGTGGCATGATTTACCATACCTGGAGATCGACAATGTGATATTCATAGTCCTTGAGTCTTGACTATTGGAGTGGCGCACTCCAACTAGCTCCACAGTGGAAATAGACAAGTCTGCCATGAAACACAAGAAGGAAGAGACAAATATTCAAATGGTGCAGTTGGATGAGAAGTGAAGGAAAGAGGAAGCAGTGGCTAAGGCTTAGGTATCACGCGACACTACAAAGTTGGCCGAAAAATAGTAGAAAACAAGAGAAGAAGAGCGTGAAGGACAGAAGTCACCTTCGCACGAACCAGAGACAAACACAGAACAAGGTGGCATGGACCTGCAGACGACATCCACCCAACTTAAGCATTCGCGGCCATGAGAGCAGATAGTGCCACGAAAGAAAACAAAATCATCGAAGACATATTTTGACCCAATCACCCTTACTGAGGGGGATTTGCATGATATTAGCGAGACAGTGAGGGATGTCACCGCAGAAGCCCTCCAACAATTTGAAGAACAATAATAGTTGGTATTTGGGGCTCTTCGAACAGAGTTGCAAGAGTTGTAGGTTCGCACTCCACAGGCTCGCACAGTGTCCACCAGCCTCGTGATCGACACTTCTGTTGCCAAGGAGATGTTGCGCACAACGGTGACCAACATGATAGTGCTACCAGATGGGGAAATTACTACAAAGAAGGAGGTCGACAGGCCCATGGTTAGTAGTTTGAAAGGGGTAGGGTTGAACATGGTTGCACTCCCTCAAGAGATGCTCTACCTCTTACAAGATGGAGTCACTGCAGAACGTTGGGCTAGGGAGAGTTGTGCTCTACAGGTAATGAGAGAGAAGCGCATCAACATTGAGCAGTTAGGCTTGCAGCACACTGAGGCAGTGGAGAAGAACAAGAAAATTATGCAAGTTATGGAGGAAGCCTACCATATGATCCCACAGTTGGACATTCAGGTAAAATAACCAATGGAGGCACGCGTTTGTAAGTTAACCATAGGGGTGCGCAACGCAAGAGCAGATATGGCCAGGCTTCAGCTGGAGCTGAACTTGCAGATCGCAGAACTACAGTTGAAGGCTCAACCTTCAACTCCACCGGAGGTTAGAGAACAACATACCACCGTGGTCACAACAACAATGGCAGTGGTTGATAGTGCAGTGACATACTGCATGAAGCTGTTCGAATATTCATTCGAGGTACTAACCACCTTGTAGGAGGACCCAAATGTAGAGCACCTAGAGATATAGGCACATGAGCTGCAACAGAAATATGATGAGGTAAAATGGATTGCACATACGGTTGCCCTTACACAAAGGCTTTCACGGATGCAGTAGGGAAAGGCGCTCAAGGAACAGGTGGATGCCACTCAGCACAAAGAAGTGGTCTTAAAAGCGCACCTATAGTCATGGATCGACAAGTCTTATACAATTACAACCTCCATTGAAGCAAAGCTCATGCAACTGCAAGCAACTCAACAGAGGTTTCAAAGCAGTAGTTCAACAGTAATAGTCATCGAACAACGTGTGGAGGAAGTCCAGTAGGCAACCGCTCAGTGTGATGCCGAAGTTCTAGGGATCCAAACATAGTTGGGAGGTCTTCGCGCTAAGATCTCCGTACCTATAGAGTGACTTGAGGGTGAGTCATGATGTTTGTGTTGGGGGCCTGTTGGGTGCGAGATCCCCCAAGGGTAGTTTTGGGGCTAATAGCCCATATTTTGGTCCAATGTTTGTAATCTGAATGTAAAGAATCCACATTTTATGGTGCGGAGCATGTAGTTGTTAAAGAGTCATAGGGTTGTCTGCCCTTATTTTGACAATGTAATGTCAGTTGTAAAATATCTATCCATGGTCCACGGACCATGGGATTGTATAAATAGAGCGAAGCTCTAAGTAGTTAGAGACAACTAATTACAAATGAAGATATGATGTATGAGAGATAGCTATGAAGTAGAAGTCTAAGTTTCAGGTTGTGGCATAGGTAGAGGCTCTCCAATTGACTACGCAGAAGCCTAGAAGTCCACAACTGAGTGCGCGGACCCCTACAGTTGAGTGCGCAGGGCGAGTCAAGTCTATAACAATCAAAATACCAATAAGGAGAAGTATTCTATCATTTATGCGTCTTTATTTCTTGTTTGTGCATCTATTATATTGGGTCTGAATTTCACTTTTAATGCTTATGTGATGTGAAAATGTGTATAACTGTATTGGTTAAGAGAACGCAAGCAAGAACATCTATTTATGCGAAGCTAACTAAGATCTAATAATAAGACAAGTAAGATACTTAGTGTAAGTGGGAAAACATCACAGTTAACTGCCTTAGCAACGCGAAAGCATATCAACCCCAGGTTAGGGCTGCGAGAAAGCCGATTGTAACATTTTTTGAAGGTACTGAAGGGTAGAGTAGAGGGATAGGAAACCTATGCAAAGGTATGTATATTTGGAACAAACCGACATCACATCCATCTAAAGGGTGTAGAAAATTGGTTCCAGCATCCCCCCATACTGCTTCAAGTGAGACTTCAATCTGTGCTATGCGAGCTGATGCCGAAAGGGCCATTAGTGTAGGGATTTGTTTGGCTAACTAACGCTGAACTTGGGTCAGGTCCCCACAAGCCAACACCATCATTTCTTTCTCATAAGTAAATTGATCCACATGTTTTCCACTGATTTGTTGACCAATGAAAGCCAATGGTCTACCTTCCTGCATTAATATAGCTAATACCCATACCTGAAGCATCAAATTCAATCACAAAATATTTGGTGAAGTCAGGTAAGGAAAATATAGGAATGGAACACATGGCTTGTTTGAGAGCTAAGAAGGCCTGCTCAACTACATTAGTCTAGAGAAATGATTTTTTCTTGAGAAGATTAGTGAGGGGTCTAGGAATGCATCCATAATCGTGGATAAATTTGCGATAGTAGCCAGTGAGACCAAAGAATCCCCTCAAACTCTTCAAAGTTTTTGGTTGGGGCCAATCTTGCATTGCTTGAATTTTTTTTGGATCAACCCTAACTCCTTCAAGACCCACAATGTGTTCCAAATACTCTACTTCTTCCACACCAAAGGAGAACTTGGATAATTTGACAAACAATTTGTGATCTTGGAGCAGTTGCAATATATGTTCTACATGCTGAAGATGTTTTTCCAAGGTTATATTGTAGAGGAGAGTGTCATCAAAGAAGACCAGGACAAATTTTCGAAGATATGGCTTCAAAAGGTGTGTTACACAGTAATTTGTCACTGTCCTCATCTCAGTCCCTCTACTATGTCATGTATCAAATACACATGTCCATATCTTCCCACTTATGCAAAAAGATTGAACAATGCTCTCTGATGTTGAAGAAATGACCCTTTTTCCTAAGTTTCTGCCTCGTCGCAGGTAAGCCATTAACATACATGATGATCCCTTGTCATGAATAGTCCAGTCGTGGCACTGTCATAGGTGTACATGTGTTTCCCATGACAGTCGAATTTTAGGGCTCGGCGTAAGGCTTCCAGCTATTTGTTGCAACAATTGGTCTAAATTCATTGCCTCCTTGCAATGTCGTTGGTGAGCCTTAGTTCATGACTTGTGATGATCCAGAATTGGCAAATTTGTTCAAATAGTTGGCCTTTTGGGTTTTTCTAGAGCTGGTTTTTGGATTAGTTTGGCTCGCCTTTCCTCCTCTGGGATGGTGGTTCTGCATCTTGTGCAACCTCCCTTGAGGATAACATCCCTCTCCCTCATTTCATGGAGACTCATTCTCCTATAAAATCACTCACTATTGCTATGATCTGCTAGTTCTTTAGTTAGGCAGTGTTGGCTTGTTCTTTTGAGTTTTCTTTGAAGCTAAGTAGATAGCTTTGGTATGAGTGTGACAAGTGTGGAATTGCTAATAGTTTGGTAAGAGGTTGTGGGCTGCCTTAACCTTGTATTATAGCTTGTGAGTGAAAGAGGGATATCATCTATTTGGGAGACCCACTCTTGAGAGTGAATTCTTAAAGAAACATACTGACTGGACCCTCTGAGCAGGCTTGCGATGTCAAGACTTGGTTGTAAGCTTTGCTCTTGATTCCTTTTAATACAATCAGTGATGATTTCCTATATCTTGTGCACAGTTTACTTGATAGCTTATGATTTCTTGACTTTATAAGTAAATAGATCATTGGTGTTCTCAGTTATGTGCTTTGTTGTTTTCTTGTGGTGTTTTAGGTTTATTTCTCATTGAGCAGAAAGAAAAGGAAGTTGGAGAAGCACAATGGAAACTTCATCAACCATCGGTTTGAGGTAGGCTTCCAACGATGTCCATTTAAGGGAATTGATTGTTGTTTTGTCTTTGTTGTGACTAGACCCACTCTAGGGCTAGAGGGGTTGCTTTTGTCCGTAGAAGGAACACTTTCCTACTTCACAAGTTGGCGACTCCACTGGGGATCAAACCAAGAATCTCTGGTTTCACCTATAAAAAGCTCCCTTTCGATCTTAAAAATTTTGATGCTACCTTCCAAAGTGCAATGTCTTATGCATTTCATGATATTCGTCACGTTGTGTAGCCTTACCTGGATGAACTTCCAACCCATTCAGCAAAGCGCCATGACCATCCAAATCACTTCCGCGAAATTTTTCTTCACTGTCGACACTACCGTATCCGTCTTAATCCACA
The DNA here is from genome assembly GCA_000404065.3 of Pinus taeda. Lineage (NCBI taxonomy): Eukaryota > Viridiplantae > Streptophyta > Pinopsida > Pinales > Pinaceae > Pinus > Pinus taeda. The sequence continues at coordinate 157,760 of APFE030249362.1, forward strand.
TAAATGTGCTTTCTGCATCGAATTTGGCAGACTTCTTAGGTTTGTCATCTCCAAAGAGGGCATCCGCTTGGATCCCCTCAAGGTTGAAGCCATTTTGAATCTTCCTCCTCCTGCTTCTTTGCAACAATTGTAGAGTTTGCAAGGTAAAGAAAAATTTTTGTGTCATTTTATTCTGAATTATGTTGAAGTTGCCAAGGGCTATATGCGGTTATTAAAGCGGGATACTTTATTTGTTTGGGATGCCACTACACAAGAGTCATTCGAGCAACTCAAGGCGCTCCTTGTTTCTACTCTGTTGTTACGTCCACTTGATTATCACCGCTACTATACTCTTTATCTGGCCGCCACTGATAGCACAATCGACATGGTTTTAGTTCAAGACAATGATGTTGGTGTCAAGCATGTTGTCTATTATCTCAATTGCAATTTACTTGACATGGAAATTCGATATGCCTATGTTGAGAGGTTTGCATTGGTAGTCGTTCATGCTGTCCAATGTTTCCGTCATTATATACTATTGCATACAACGATAGTGATTTCTAACTGCAACTTGATGACGTACATCTTGTCACGTCAATTGCTGGGGGGCAAATACTCGAAATGGATTTTCATCCTTTAAGAGTTTTATTTGGAGTTTACTACATCCAAGTCTAAGAAATCCCTCGTTTTCATTGAATTGCTCTACTCGCTACCATCCGTTACCGCACCCTCTCGGTTAGAGGATCATATTCCGGATGAGTCTCTGTTATTGATTAGCACCCTTGATCCCTGGTATGGGGATATTATTGTCTACCTTTAGACATCCTCCTTTTGTCCTGATTTGTCCGAGGATGCTTGGTGATGTATTCTCCATAATTCTCAGCCTTATCATATTATCGGGGACACCCTATACCATCTCAGCATTGACTCTATTATCCGCCATTTTCTGATGTTCAAGGAAGTTGAACGAGTTTTGAATGACTGCCACTCTGGCACATGTGGCAGTCATATGTTCGGGTATGCCACTGCCCAAAAGATCCTTCATGCTAGTTATTTTTGGCCATCTATTTTTAAGGATTGCATTCTCACCATCCATTCTTGTCATGCGTGCCAAATCTACCAACGGAAGATGCGTGCACCTCCCTCTCCTTTACACCCTGTCATTATGGTCGGCCCTTTTGCCAAATGGGGCATTGATTATATTACCTATAACCTTCGCTCGGCCAGGGGGCATGGGTATATCATCGTTGTCGTCAATTATTTTACAAAATGGGTCGAGGCGATGGCTACATTATCTAATAACGGTGAGACAATGGCTCAGTTTTTATTCAATCATGTAATTTCTCGTTTTGGAGTCCCTCAGGCTATTGTCACTGATCATGGTTCTCATTTCCGTAATCATATGATGACTGAGTTAACAACCCAGTTCGGCTTGCGTCATGATAGTTCGACGTTGTATTATCCTCAGACCAATGGCCAAGTAGAAGCTGTCAATAAGGTTTTGGTCACAATGCTTCAGCGTACCATTGGCATGCACAAGTCTAACTGGAATTTGATGTTGTTTTCTGTCTCATGGGCCTACCATAATTCAGTGAAAGATGCCACCAGATTCACCCCGTTTCAACTGGTTTATGATCTGGAGGCTACCCTTCTGATTGAATTCTAGATCCCTTCTCTTAAATTAGCTTTCGAATTTCTCCCAAACACTACTCTTGTAGAAGAATGTCTTCTTTACCTAGAGCAGTTAGATGAGACCCATCGACTACCCTCTTTAGTCATTGAAGCACAAAAGAAGAGAGTGAAAACTCACTTCGACCGAACTGCTGCCTCTCGTTCTTTCATTGAAGGAGACCTAATCCTGCTCTACGAACAGGCAAATGGTAAGCTGGGGGTAGGCAAATTCGAACTTATGTGGCATGGGCCATACATTGTGAAATGCTTTTTGCAAAAAGGGGCCTATGAGTTGATCGATTATGAAGGGAATCCTCTACATAAGCCCTGGAATGGGCTTTATCTTAAGAAATATTATGCATGGACTTTGTGCATCTGCTATGTACATACGTGTGTTTTCAATGTGTGTAGGCATAATTAGCACTTATTGTGTCTTTTTACTTCTTGTGCAAATGTCTGGTACACCTTACATTGGTTTTGCTGATGGTGCCTGCCATAGTACCCAGAATCTTTCCTTTGTGGCATGGGTGATCTACGATCCTCATGGTGAGTTAGTAGACCTTCAAGGTGTTTGTCTAGGTTGCACCACAAACAATGTTGCTGGATATAGTGTTGTCATTGATTATTGACCGAGGCTGTTAACCTCAATCTTCGTGCATTGGTTCTGAATCTGGATTCTCAACTTGTTGTCCTCCAACTTAACGGGCGTTATTCCATTAGAAATCCTTAGATTTTAAGGTTGTATTTACGTGTCAGATTATTGGAAAGAAATTTTGATTTTGTCACATATCAACACATTCCAAGACAATTAAACACATTAATTGATGCATTGGAAAATCATGTATTAGACATACATTTACGCAATATGTAATCAAACATTGTATGCAAGAATTTAGACATAGTAATAAACCATAGATATCATATATAAATATCGTGTGGCACACTGAGGCACTCAAAAATAAGTGTGTATGTCAAAAAATAGAGTCTGTGTTCACAATACATCTGAGACACATGTCTCTCAAAAAAAGCAAGAAAGTAAAGCCTAGGTGTCTACAGTGGTGGGTTCTGCTCCCTATAGCAGATCACCGCTCGCACTACTCGTCTCAAGAGCCTGTGTATCCTAGGTGTCACACCAACAGTATGTCTCTTATACTCCACCAGGGCTTCTTTGATCCCCCTGTAATCTAGGATCCCATCAGTCAGGCCCTCGAGGTTTTGGGAAATCTCCTCCTCCACATTACGCCCGGGTGAGCCAAAGCAAGCTCTCTATTTCCCTCCCTCCGTGCCATAGGAGCCAGTCCCACAGGTCTATTCAGAACCACATCTACAAATAACATAGAAACAACAATTAATACATATGCATGTGAAAATCCAAAAACATTTTAAAAAACAAAACACATAGATAGTGTGGTGTTTGACCAAGTGTTTTACCTCCCTCTCCCATTGCTCGACAGGTGGGAGCAGCATGTCAAGATCTCCCCGGAATTCTATGCCCACATACAGCCAATCCTTGACGTTGATCTTCTGACGATCTAGCCACTCCCGAAATAGTACTCCCCATGATACTGGCCGACCACCACCTCCTCGTGGCATCACATGTGCCCATCGTGTGATGCGAGTCTCTCACGGTCTCGACACATACAAGTCCATATCCTGTAGCTGAAGTGATGGTACATGCTCCAGCATGAGAGGTATCAGAATGGATCCATATCCAAACTATTTAGTCTCCCCCTGTTGGCACTTAGTTAATTGCTTCTTCATGTTAATAGACACTGCATCAGCCCAGTTGTACATGGTCAGAGTGAGGCAATCAAGGGTCGACCGTAGTTGGGTCTTTGTTGCCTCATGCTATACTTGAGAGCTCGCTGCTCTCATAACCATAAATAGTACTGAGCGAAGGGTAAAATCCCCACTGTCGGGGTCTACAGTTTCCCGCTAGTGGATGATTTGTGCGCCCTTGGGCATACCCGTGCTATCAACATATCAAGAGTCTCGTCGGCAGCCCGTACACCCTCCATGATTGGTCTCTCACTGTGACAAGATAAATTTGTCAAGAAATATATGTTCATCGCGTCAAACTCGTGTCCTGACCACAAATGATGAACTTGCCCTCTGTCGATTCTAGGAACGGATCAGCAGCTCAAGCAAGTTGGCTATGCCCAAAGGTGTGGTGTAAGGAAGAATTTCAATAATCCACAGTCACACAAGGCTCTTCTACACTCAGGGTCATTAAATTCCCATTCGCCATCATCATCATGGGTTCTCTCTTGCCATACAAATGCCATGATTGCTCTGCATTGAAGAAAAAATAAAATTAGAATTGTTTTTATGGGCTGAAATGTGCGAATTATAAAAAATTCAAACTTTACAGCGTCGTCGCGACTGTTTTTCAAATAGTAGTGACGGCTCAAAATCAAAGTTCATTTTTTCCTCGAATGTTGCTACAATACACCTGTCCCTAGCGATGACCCCAATGGTGGTGTGCGTTAGCATGCTCAGTCGTCGCTAACCCATGAGGGATTTCCGCGATGACCAAGGAGCGAATTTGAAACAAAAAATCCGTTGAAATCCACCTATGGAACTTGAAATTGAACTTAAAAATGATGAAAATGCAACACAAAGGATGGTATACTTACCTCGTAGGAGTGTCAGGTGGAATGGTGGGTCACTGATGTTGGAATAAAGCTCTCACGATTACATAGGTATGCACTCACAAATTACCAAAGGTAAAAACTCTAAGTGTAAATGCGAAAATGAATTACCATGAGCCCTTTTTATAGTGATTTTTCCAAAATTTTAGGGTTTTAAACTATAGGGCTTGGGTTTTTATGTTATATTTTGGGATTTTGCTTATGGTTTTAGGTTTTTAACCTAATTTTCAAATGTATAGTGCATTTTTTTTATTGGATCTTATATTGTGGTTTTTTTCTGTGCAGAAATAGGGACAACGGATACGTTGATGATTAATACATGCTTGGTCCATATTTTCTACAAGTATTTTTTAAGCCCTTTTCTGACTTATAAAAGACGAAAATATTTTCGAGTTTTCCCTTTTAACTCATTAAATGGAATAAAAGGCGGTCCAATTTCAACTCTTTTCTGATCATATATACATGAAAAGATCACTAGACTTTTGGCATTTTGAGTTCGATACTAGTTATGAAACGATGTGTCTTCAATCACTTTTTTAATTTTTCAGATCAGGGCCACTAATTACGAAAAGTACTCCTTGATCGTAATGGTCAAGCAGTCGAACTTATATCACAAGCATATGATATCCCCTTCATGTTTATTTTTCAAAAACAATTGGGGTACTCGCCAGCAATGGCAGGGGAAAAATTTGGAAGTCATCATTGGTTACTTACGGCAGCTAGTCACTCTTGAACATCAACACTTTTGCTTCTCGTCAGGTTGGGATATCCTCACATCGTCATTGGCCTTCCGGGGTTTTGGGTTGCCATTTTTCCTCATTCCATCTAATCCATGTTGTCTCCGCCAGACCTTTGATCCCTTGGTACCAAAATGTTGCCGCATTCCGGTGTTGTGTTGCCGATATGTTCAAGACTATAATCCTTTTGAAGTTCACACCCTTACCTCCTCCTCTAATGCTCTGTTTCACCATCTACCACTTGTTCCTTATCTTGAATAATTGATGGGGGAAACATTATGGCCCTCCTGTGACAGATTGTCTCCTATCAACACCAACTCATTATCCAAGAGATTGATCTAGAGATCCCTTTCGGTACCTTGGAGCTTGCATGCCTCAATGGCAAGTTCTTCATGCCTAATGATAAACTTTCATCATTGGTCTTCGATTGGGTGGTTCCACGAGTGTTCGACTTCAGCTCATTTTTCACACTTAGTGGATTGCACTGGACAATACCTTGAGAGCCATTGGCATTATTGGAAGTTTCTCTCGTGCATGCTAACGGTTTTCATTATTGACTGGTAATCAAGCAAATTTCTATCATGCTCGACTTTAACACATTTGTTCGCACGCTAGAATTTGTAGTAAGATTGGTTAGGGTTTCAAGACCCCAAACTAAGATTACATATGTTTGGGCTACATGGATTGGTTCGTGATTACATACATGACTCTTTGATTGGATAGTTGTGACCATACCTGAGTCTTCATGGATGGTTGCGACCATACCTTTATCATTATATATGGTCTTATCAACTGGGTGGCTGCGTCCATACCATAGACCAAGTTTCATATGTCTTTTGGATGGTTGTCCCCATGCCCAGACTACATGTGTTTCACTATCAGAGATATCAGTTGTACTTGTGCCTGCAGGTTATTTCAAGTGGTGTTCCAGTTCGGTCATGGTTTCATAAAGAATTTCACCCCTCCCACTCTCTCGGCTTCATGCTTTAAGGAGCATCTGTTACATAGTAATTTGTCACTATCCTCATCTCAGTCCCTCTGTTGTGTCATGTATCAAATACAAATGTCCATAGTTTCCCACTTGTGCAAAAAGATTGAACAATGCTCTCTGATGCTAAATAATTGACCCTTTTTCCTAAGTTTTTGCCTCGTTGCAAGTAAGCCATTAATATACATGACAATCCCTTATCATGGACAGTCCAGTCGTGACACTGTCATAGGTGTACACGTGTTTCCTGTGACTATCAACTTTTAGGGCTCAACATGAGGTTTCCAGCTATTTGTTGCAACGATTAGTCTAAATGCATTGCCTCCTTGCCATGTTGTCGCTAAGCCTTAGTTCATGACCTGTGACAATCCAAAATTGGTGAATTTGTTCAAACAGTCAGCCTTCTGGGTGTTTCTAGAGCTGGTTGTTGGGTCAGTTTGGGTCGCCTTTCCTCCTCTAGGATGGTGGTTTCGCCTCTTGTGCAACCTCCCTTGAGGATAATCTCCTTCTCCCTCATTTCATGGAGACTCCTTCTCCTATAAAATCACTCACTATTGCTATGATCTGCTAGTTCTTTAGTTGGGCAGTGTTGGCTTGTTCTTTTGAGTTTGCTTTGAAACTAAGTAGATAGCTTTGGTGTGAGTGTGACAAGTGTGGAATTGCTAATATTTTGGTAAGAGGTTGTGGGGTGCCTTAAACTTGTATTAGAGCTTGTGAGTGAGAGAGATATCATATATTTGGGAGACCCACTCTTGAGAGTGAATGCTTAAAGAAACAAACTGACTGGACCCTCTGAGAAGGCTTGCGATGTCAAGACTTGGTTGTAAGCTTTGCTCTTGATCATTTTAATACAATCAATGATTATTTCCTATATCTTGTGCACAATTTACTTGATAGCTTATGATTTCTTGACTTTATAATTAAATAGATCATTGTTGTTCTCGATTACATGCTTTGTTGTTTTCTTGTGGTGTTTTAGGTTTGTTTCTCATTGAGGAGAAAGAAACAGAAGCTGGAGCAGTGCAACAGAAACTTCATCAACCACTAATTTGAGGTAGGCCTCCAACGATGACCATTTAAGGGAATTGATTGTTGTTTTGTCTTTGTTGTGAATGGACCCACTCTAGGGCTAGAGGGGTTGCCTCTGTCCACAGAGGGAACACTTTCCTACTTCACAAGGTGGTTCATGAGACTTTGAAAAGTAGATGTAGCATTACAGAGACCAAATGGCATGACCAAGAATTCATAATGGCCTTCATGAGTTCAGAGGGATGTCTTGGGAATGTCTAATTCCTTCATGCGTATTTGGTGATAGCCTGAGCGAAGGTATAGTTTGGTAAATAATTTAGCACCACATTGTTGATCAAGAATATCATCCACAATTGGAATATGAATTTTTTCCTTGATAGTGAGCATGTTAAGGGCCAAAAAGTCCAGACACATGCACCATTGTACATATTTATTTAGAACCATGACCACTAGAGATGAACAAGGGTTGATGTTGGGACAAATAACACCAGCTTCGAGGAGTTCCTTAATGATTTTTTCAATTTCATTTTTTTGGGCAAAGCGATATCAATATGGGAAGACATTATGTGGTTGGGCACCCAACACTAAAGGGATGCTATGATCATGTTCACGCCTAGAGGGTTGAAGCTCTTTAGGTTTGTCAAATACCCACTGGTGGCGATCTAATACCGATTGTATCTCAAGATGAATATGAGGGGTAGTGGATTCAATGGCCTAGATGGAATTAAATTGGGAGACTAATCCATGATGGCCATTTTTAAAAATCTTCTCCATTTGATGCAAGTTGATGATAGCAGGAACACCTACTTGGAGTCCCCTCAATGTATGAATGTGGTCATTCTACTTAAAGCTCACATATAACTCTTGGAAATCCATTGTGATAGGGCCCAGTGTGTGAAGCTATTCAACACCAAGGACAATGTTGCAACCACCCATTTCAATGGAAAACAAGTAGGCCTTTAGGTGGTAGTCTCCCATATGAAGCTTAATATTTTCACAGCGGCCTTACATTTCATGGTCCCCACATCAGTGATAAGGACTTGGAAGCTAGATACTGTCTATACAAAGCAACAGAAAAATTAAACGACTCCCTTATGCATAAAGTTATGAGTGCTTCCATTATCAATCAATACCACTACTGGCCGATGTTTAATAAAGCTTCGAATTTTGAGAATTTGAGGCAAAGAAATTCCAGCTAAGGCATGTAGTGATATAATTGGCTCATCTGTCGTAGCTATGAGATCATTGTCTGGGTCAGTTTGGGTTTCACCCACTTCTTCTTGTGCACCTCAAGGGATGGAGCTTCATCTACTGAGTTGTTATTAGTAGCATCAATTTGAAAGAGTTTTGGTTCCTTTCATTTATGTCAAGGGGAGTACTTGTCATCACAGTGGTCTCACAATCTTTATTTCCTTTTTTCAGCCATTTCTACCCACGACACCTTTTAAACCTTAATTGCTTGGGTGGGGCCTGGAGCTTGGGTGGGGTGTGACATGGTGACAAAATTTGGATGATTGGACAGGGAATGTAAGGAAACTTCTACATCTAAGGCCTTGCAGCATGCATCCAACCAAGTAGATGGGTGGTGCATCTGGACATGGGTTTGGATGGCTTCCTTTAGGTTAGTGATGAAACATTCCAAGTAAAACTCATCTCCCAGTCAATCATATCTGATGGCCAATTGTTCAAAGGCTGCAATGTAGTCCTTTCTTATACCTGTTTGTTAGAGCTTAGTGAGACAACCCAAAAAATTAGATTCCCAGTCAAAAGGATCACATATGGCTTTGGAGAACATGTTCCAAGTTTCTAACCCTAGATAACATTTCTGATGCCACTGCCACCACTGGCATTTCTCTTGGTCCAAGTAAAAGGATCCCACGTGTAGTTTAATCTAATATTCAAAAATACCATTAAGGGAGAAATACTATTCCATTTGTGCTACCCATATTGCAGGGTTAGAGCCATCAAATTTGTACATGTCCAAATTAGGTGTCTGGTGGCTCGAAGAGTGGTGATTTCCATGGAATTGAATGTGATGGTTTAATTCTCCTTCTATGTGTCCATTAACACTAGGCTCCTCCATATGAGATGAAGTTATAAGGTTTGCTAGTTTTGAGATTTAGGCGGAAATTTTTGTCTCAAATTCCTCAATTATTTTCTCAAGTTTTTTTACCTTCTCAAATTCCCTTTTTGCAACCATAATTGAGATCTAGTACCAAGCATACACCAACCCCATTCAAATTATTGAGCTTACTTAAGAGTAGTATACTTGGAAAGAGTGTAAGCTCAAGATTCTTGTGGAGTGGGTCACTTGAAGCCACGTTGGGGAAATTTTTGGGACTGCGGGAAAATTAGGGGCTTATAAGTGAATGGTACCACTATGACTAGCTTGTCATCCTGAAACTTAAGGGCTAAGTCTCTTACAAGCATCCCAGGATGGCCTCTAACGTTTTTTTCCTTTTTACTCCGAAAGGATTTTTACTCCTTGTTAATCAATACTATAGTGACTGAATTCCAGAAAGCTTGATACTACCAAATATCCTACAAAAATTAGTCCTAGACTATAGTAATAGAAACCCCAAGGTATTGGTACTATAGAATGAGCTGAAAAACTCTGATTTGGTCTATGGCAAAAAAAAACCCTCACTACACAAAGAGTCTGATCTACATTGTGAAAACCCCAACTACTGAATCTGATCTATACGATGGAAATAGAACCCCAAATGTTGGATCTGATCTAGACGATCGCGATTGAACCCCAACAAATGGATCCGATATGGAAGATAAGGTAGATGGATATCTTCATATAGCAGAGGGAACTATGGTCACAAAGGAGTGTTGGGTGCTATAGATCGCAATATACATTGGGGTCCAGCAATAGTACTTGATCCAATCTTTTATGGCACTAACTAAGGAGGATTAGTTGTACCCTTAGCCGTACTACCCGAATACCCTATTGTATGTGTGATTAATCTCCTCGAGTTTTGTTCTCAATGTAATGTAGCAACAAGATGGTCGATGAATTATCTAAGGATAGGTTTTACGTTATCCTAGGGGGCTTCCAATATACCCCATGGTACGTGGAAATGAAGTCTGTGCACATTTATGTCTAATATGATACTACTTGAATGGGTATCAATAGGGGTTACAAGGGAGTCCAACAAGCATGACCACCTCTTATAGTTCCTACATGCATGCCTCCCCAGATCCATAGGTTTATGTGCTGAATTACAAATCTCGTGGTTTAAATATATTGAAACATGTCTCTAACCTAAAAACAATTCTGTGAAAATTGAAGGTAGAAATGGCCTTGGAAAGTGCTCTAATACCACTTGTTATACCCTTGACTTACGAGAAATCCAGAATTCCATAAATATGAAGAAATATAGCCCAAAACATAGAATTATCACATGAAATGAGACAAAATGCAAGACCTTTTATTATTCATAAGAATATTACAATGTTCACTCGCCTCTTCGAGGGGGAAACCTCCAACAAAGCATATCTCAATTACAATAAGACTTCCTGATATTTCCCTTACTAACTAAGACTATGTATAGCTTAATGACATCCAAAACTGTAACTACTAGTGGTCCCTTGCATAACACGGGCTAACCACTTTATTTACTAACTATGGTCTGTTATAACTAATTTTCATCCCTTTTCTATAATGCGAGTCAACCACTTACAATTATTAACGCTGGATTTATTGACTCTTTAACTAACTATGACATTGACTCAACCCTGCGGGCTTATTACATAAATAAATGGGTTAGGATTAGACCCTAACAACATTCGAATAGGGCATTTGAGCAGGGTTGAATGCATTCGTTAAGTGGTGACACAAGAGAAGGGCATTCAAATAGGGACGAGGGAATTCTTTAAGTGTGCATAAGGGTGTTTGTTAATTGGGCATGAGGGCATTCAATAAGTAGGCACAAGGGCATTTGATAAGTGGGCATGAGGGCATTCGAGCAGGGCCAAGGGAACTCAATAAGTGGGAACGAGGGCATTTGAGTAGAGCTCGAGGGCATTCAATAAGTAGGCAAAAGGGCATTCGAGCATGTGTGAGCAAGTGGTGCAACATTAAGTCCATAGGTGCACAGGAAAAAAATTTGGTGGTAAGCTCAAAACTATTTACACCATAAAGTATGGATACATCTTTTAAAACGAAAAGTGTAATGAAATTTTTGATTACGCATGGTAACTATTTGTTTAAAGGTTTAATGTCAGTATGGAGGTAAGATTGAAACCATTTTCTCCATAAAGTATGGCCACATATTTTAAAACAAAACCTATAATGGAATTTTTTATTGCACATGGTAACAATTTGTTTAAGGGTTTATTGAATCCAAGTGATAATATTGGCAAGGGTTCAATCAAATAATGAATATCAAGCATACTTATTTTTGCAATTTTTTTTTAATCCAAGTGCTAATATTGGCATCCTTCCCTCTAGTTAGGGCTTCCCATTTTCACTGGCTAGCAGATTTGTACCTCGTCCGATCCAAAAAGAAGTAAGACCACCTTCCATGCCCTCAAGCAATTGATAATGAATAGAAATGGGTGAAACAATTTACGACAAAGGGGTTAATTATGTATATAAAACATAAAAAAATGTATTGCCGCTAATTGTCCTTCCTTCTGATATGGCAAGTCATGAGGTTGGTCAGTCCTAATCTAGTGGCAGTCTTATTTTGATAGGAAAAGATCTAAGGTAAGGCTCCGAGCTATTACCTATGTCGAACTCTGTCGGTCTCCTCAATTCCAATCAAAACATCTAGTAGAAATGATCCTCAAGCCAGGATTGCTAGCTTGGGGTTAATTATCATTATAGAACAAACTTATAAGGTATTTTGTTCTCGTCAACCTAGATCCTCTCTTAGCGTCTTCTTCTAATTGGCACATAGACCAATATATATGCACTTTTCCCTTAATTATATCCATAAGATTCACTTAAAATATTCCTTATGGTGGAATGTTATTTCCCTTATGATGATGATGATATCTCCTTTCACAAGCTTGATGCTTCCTATAATACTATCTGCAGTAGAAGCTTCCAAGGTGCTAATCAAAGAATCTCTACTCAAGGTGATAGACTAATCCTCTTCTTGAGTTCAAGTCAAAGTTCGAGTTTTGTAGTTCCTCAACACTTACAAATAATTTCTCCTTTTTCTACATTTAGCAATAGGTCTAGTCCCTTGAGATATATATAGTGTTCTATTGCAAGTTTATCCCTTTATGGTTTTCAAGAGTCCCAAAAGGATGTGAAATTGATCTTCCTTCAAAGTGTCACAACTTGATGGAGTGAGATGTTTCTATTTTGCAAGACTTGTATAAATCTCATATTTTTTTAAGATAATTGTGGTGCTTTAGGGTGATTGAGCATTCGATTAGACCTTCCAAATGAGCCTATAATGCCTCTATAAAGTTCAGTCTTGGTCCTTCTTAAAAGTAGTTTCCTTGCTGCTTATTAGGACTACCTATAGTCCACAAAATATGAGCTTAACTAGTAACTTGATCACCTTCACATAATTTCACATAACCTTATGATTTTTGGATCTTTGAAATGTGGTACAATACCTTTGAATTTAAGCACGTGTATTCGATCTTTCTCCTAGTATTCTAATCCTAGTGATGATTCAAACTCTTTAGGTTTGTATTTCTTATAAGCTGTATTGAGCTCCTTACTGAATTTGAAGATGAAAAATCTCTTGTTTGTTTGTTGCAGTCATCAAACCATCTAGTCTGCTCAATGACATGTCTATGTCTCACTAGTTCAATTTAGTTTCTAATTTGAGTATCCTATGATTGCAACTCTGTAATATTGATCTCAGACAAACATGCCTTTCTTCTCCAATATTTCCTATGTTTTGTGAGGTAATAATAAAAAAATGTCATTATTGTGAAATGATTGTTGGTCTAGTATCCTCTAAATTAGTTCCTTTGACATCCTTTACCATCCTCTTCTTTGGCATATTCTAACTGCACATAGGTTTGATAATGTAATGCATTTCACATGTAAGAGGTCTGTAATTGTAGTCTCTGGAATGTAAAAGGTATGGCCTTCAAAATCATTCTATCTCAGGTCTGGCATCCATGCATAATAGACACTAGATACACAAATTTGGCATCCTATGAATTGGAAAGGGATCAAGCTTGTAGCTACTCTAAATTATGTAATGCAAGCTATTTAATGTGCCACTATCATAACGCTAATGTTATCATTACCATGACAATGGAGGTGACTTCCAGAAAATTGGAGTTTTTCATCGAGAGAGCTGAAGCGATTAGGGTTTCTCTGCAACTCGTGATGGCGCAGGCTGTGAAGGGCAGGCCCTGCACCCACACCAAATCGTACCCCTAGGCGAAAAGAACGCTAGAACAGCGCTAGCCAGACGCCATGGAGCAGCCGCAGGGGGGACGTCAGAGCCCTCCCCAATGCAGCACGAGTCGGAAAACGATTTCCTGTTTGGCTCGATCAATAAGGAGATTCTGAATAATGGAAACACGCCACAGCAAGAGAATAAGAAGTCAGGAGAGCGACATGGCCATGCCAACGGCACTCAGGACAAGGGGAAAAGCAAGGAGGAAGTGCCAAAGGTCACTTCAGCTACCTATAAGCCGGTAGCCGCTAAAAGGCTAAGAATAGAACTACCGGGACACCTGATAAATGCTCGAATCGAGTTCATGAAAGAACACGCCATTATAGGGAAGTTCATAGGTTTCTGGCCCACGGAAAGAGCCCTATATGGATGGATTGCTGCTAAATGGAAACCGAAAGGGGATGTCCTGGTGCAATTAGGACCGAAGGGATTCTTCACAATTATTTTCTACTGTATTGAAGATAAACTCAGAGTGCTGGGAACAGGGCCTCATTTCTTCAATGCAGCAGGTCTGTACATGTGAGATTGGATACCAAGATTCAACCCGGATAAGGAGGACCTCACCTGGGCACCAGTTTGGATCCGGATGTATGGGTGTCCAGACGAATACTGGGATGAGGACACGCTCAGGAAGATTGGAAATGGAGTTGGAGAATATATCAGGAGAGCAGAAGAGACTAAAACTCGCAGGTTCCTCTCATACGCTCGCATATGTGTTTTCATAAGGCTGAATGAAGCACTACCAGAATCGATAATGCTCTCCCACTGGGATGAAGAATGGGTCCAGACCCTGTACTATGAGCATGTGCCATTTCGCTGCAGGAGATGCCATGCTCTTGGTCACTTGTTCCGGGACTGCCATCTGAACGCCACAACAGTGTCTCTGAACCCCGCAGCCACATCCACTCAAGATGGCTTCACTAAAGCCCCCAGCAGGAAACGCGCACACAAGAAAACTTCCAATGGGCAAAAGGCCCAACAAAATGGCAATAGCGGCCAAGCCTCCAAGAATAGCTTCGAAATCCTAGCTCACTCCTCAGAGGATATGGCCACGACCTCGGAGCCCCGCCTCTCCCAGCCTTCTTCCTCTGCCCGCCCTCCACCCCCACCTTCTTCCCCCACCCGCAGCAACCCGCTAATTACCCCTGATCTCACCGGTGGAGATAAGAAGGTTCTGGCCGAGACGGACAAGGAAATGGAGCTGGGGAGCACGATGGACCCGCCCTCAAGCACGATGCCAAACGAGGAAGAGGGCAATCAGGTGAAACCTATGGAAGAAGAACCTGAAAGCTTCAACCTGCAGGGCTTGAACATTCAAGAGCTGGAGTTAGCATGCAAAGCAAAAGCCTATGACAACATCTCTAAATCCCAACTCAATAAGCTGGAGGTAGTTATTTCAAGAGCTTATCAGCAGCAACAACTGGGGATTCAACCAGGAAGCCAATGGGATGGAAGCCAACCCCCAAAAGAATCCAAGAAAAGAGGAAGGAAGACAGATCTGCAGAGAACCATTGAGATAGGGCGGCTCCTGCTAGACTCTGGAAGGTATGCGAAATTGACAAAGTATTACAAACCCACTGCAAATAGTGAACTATGAAGCTAGTCTCTTGGAACTTAAGAGGGCTCAACAGCCCAGGGAAACTACGAATGTTGAAAAACATGATAAAAAAGGAGAAACCTCAAATTTGCTTCCTCCAGGAAACAAAATGTAACAGTAATACCTTAGGTAGCATCCTCACGAAGGCATGGCCAGGATGTCGCTCAGTGGCAGTAGACGCGTCAGGAGCATCAGGGGGGTTAGCAATTGCATGGAACACACAAGCAATAGACCTAACAGATTTCCATGCCTCCCACCACCTAATACAATCGGCTTTCCACATTATGGGCACGAATGTTCATGGAAACCTCTCAAATGTGTACTTCCCACAGGACACAGGGAGCAAAATAGCACTTCTAAATACCATAGAGGCACTAAGCAACGACAGAAGGTACCCTCTATGGATTGTCGGGGGAGATTTCAACATGATCACGAAGCTAGAAGAAAAGAAAGGAGGGAGATACAGACTGGAACAAGAAACCACCCACTTCAAGAATTTCATCCAAAATGCCTCCCTCATAGACATGCCATTCTGCAATGGCACATTCACCTGGAGCAACCGCAGAGCTGGAAAACACCAAATCTCTTCCAAACTCGATCGCATCCTCATCTTAGATAATGTGATTCATTTGGGAGGAGACTTTTCAGCAGCTATACTTCAGCACACGGGCTCGGACCATTGGCTGATAGCCCTTCAATGGCAACGACCTGGGGATCAAACGCGCCGACCCTTCCACTTCGAAGGATTTTGGCTCACGCACCCTGAGTTCAAAGATTTTGTAAAATCCATATGGACCTCCTTCACTCCTCCAGAAGGATCCAAGATGTACCAATTTCAACAGAAGCTCTGGTACCTCAAAGGCCACCTAAAAAGATGGAATAGAGAAACCTTTGGAGACATCTTCAAAGCTCAGCAATCTCTCAATCTGGAACTAACAGACCTCCACCAGAAGATAATCACAGAAGGGCACACTGAAGGGACCCTAGCACAGGAACGGCGCATCCATAGTCAAATTTAGGACAGGCAGAAGCAGGAGGAAGTATACTGGAAGCAAAAATCCCGAATAAGATGGTTGAAAGAAGGAGAACGCAATACCAAATTCTTCCATAGAACCACAATACAGAGAAGAATACATAATAATATCCCTTTCATTCAGACACAAGGAGGAGAAAAGCTAGAAAGGCATGAGGAGATCGAGGCAGAATTACGTAATCACTTCAATCAGATCCTACAGGAGCCTGAAGGAGACAGGAGAATAGCAATTGAAAAAATCACCAGCAACGTGCCCAGAATTGTCAAGGAAGAACACAATGAGCTTCTCCTTCGCCCAATAACACCTCAGGAGGTAGATGAAGCTATGTTCCAGCTCAAAGAAGGAAAGGCACCAGGGCCAGACGGATTCACTTCCACGTTCTTTCATACCTTCTGGGAGCTGATCAAACAAGAGGTTTGGCAAATGGTGGAAGAATCGAGAGCCCTCCACTGGATGCTACCAGCTCTCAACACAACATTTATAGCGCTGATCCCTAAGGAGAGGGAAGCTATCACACCTGAAAAATATAGGTTGATTGCTCTTTGTAACGTCATTTACAAAGTAGTCTCTAAAGTAGTAGCTAATCGGCTGAAGCCTCTGCTACCGTTGCTCATATCTCAGGAACAATCAGGCTATGTGGAGGGCCAACAAATCCTGGACGGCATTCTGCTCGCGCATGAGATCATCCACTCCCTCAAGCAGTCCAATCAGGCAGGTATGCTTCTTAAACTAGACCTTTCAAAAGCTTTCGATAAACTCAGCTGGACCTTCATACAGCAAATGTTAAAAGCTTTTGGTTTTAGTTCCATGTGGATTTGATGGGTAATGAGTCTAATAAACTCATCTCAATTCTCCATCCTAGTAAATGGCATTCCTTCAAAGCCCTTCAAACCCTCAAGGGGCATTAGGCAGGGGGACCCCCTATCTCCCTTCCTATTCGTTCTTATGGCTGAAGGACTAGGACGTCACATAAAACAAGCTCTCTAATCTCACCAACTCAAAGGCCTTTCTGTTCACAACTCCCCAGCCACTTCACATCAGCAATTTGTTGATGATACAATGCTCTTTGGCTACCCTTCAGCCCGGGAAGCTGCATGCCTCAAATCCTTGCTCACTGACTTTGCTGAAGCTTCAGGCACAGATGTAAATTGTACTAAATCGCAAATTTTCTTTTTTCATACGCCTCCCCTTGTCAAATCAGCCATCATACGCATCCTTGGATTCCCTAGTGCCACCCTCCCCTCAAAATACCTTGGAGCCCCTCTTACCGCCTCATCTCTTAAGCACTCTGCCTGACGCACTCTTATAGAGAAAATGGACTCACGTCTCAACTCATGGACTCATCGATCTCTTAACCTAGCTAGTAGAGTCGTGCTTATTAAATCAGTCCTTCAAGCTATGCCGCTGTACCTATTTTCAATTCTTGCAGCACCCAAATGGGCCCTAAAGAGAATTAGGCAGCTGCAACGCAGCTTTCTCTGGGGAGGAACGGCAACTAATAGGAAATGGGCCCTGGTCAAATGGCCAATAGTATGCCAGCCAAAAGAAAAATGAGGTATTGGGCTGAGGGACCCGGAGCACAGTAATGCCATCATGAGTGCAAAAATTTGGTGGCACTAGATTACTAATCCAGAAAAGCCTTGGGCCAGAATTTGGACAGCGAAATATGCCCACAACAGACCCCCGGAGGAGTTCATCTAGTTCATCCCCTGGGAGAAAGGATCACTTGTATGGAACGCGGCCAAACAGCACTACCACTTAATACAGCAACACAGCTTTTGGGAAGTGAGAAATGGTCAAACAGCAAGGTTTTGGACAGATGCTTGGAATTATATGCCAAAGCTCATCCACACCCTCCAATTACCTTTGGAACAAGTCAGGCAAGAGAAGCAGCAAGAAACGATCCACAAATACTGGGAGCCAGAAATAGAACATGGATTCAGGAAGTGGAAACACGGAACTCAATGGGCTATTACCACAGATTTGCAAGATATAGGGGTTCTCGTGCAGGAGCTGGATAAAAGAAGAATCCGATATAATGAAGAAGCCGACATCCTGAGATGGGGATATCGCCCAAAAGGCAACTTCACCACATCAGAAGCTTATAAGATACTCTGTAACAATAATATCCACCCTGATCCCATTTGGAGCAAAATATGGAGCTTCGGTTCATGGCCCAAGATCTCCTACTTCTTGTGGCTAGTCAGTCACAAAAAAATCCTTACCTGGGATAAATTAAGAAGAAGGAATTTTCATGGACCTTCGCGGTGCCCCAACTGTGGCCAAAATGAGGAAACGCTTCAACATCTTTTGGATTCTTGCCCTCTAGCTAATCAACTGTGGGAAAAGGCGGGCTTCAGATGTCAAAAACGATGCAGAACACAAGACGACATCACTGAATCACTAAGGCACTGGCCGCAGCACCCTTATAAGAGTGCACTCCTCAATTGCTTGTGGAATCTACTACCGGGCCTCATATCCTGGAGTATTTGGAAAGAAAGGAATAAGCGGATCTTTAAAAATCAGAGCTCAAGGATCAAAGAGGTCTGGATCAAACTCTGTGGGAACCTGAATCAAACGTTGAACCTCCACTCCTGGACAAGGGAATATTTTCCCTCTCTGGATAATTAGAAAGGTATATTAAGCAATTGGCAACTGAACATCCCTCAACTCCAACACCGGAATAGTATTTCTACTAGCAGTAATATAAGCAAGGAGAACTGGAGCGCCCCACCTAAATACTCTTACAAGCTCAATTTTGATGGAGGCTCCAAAGGCAATCCGGGAAAAGCAGGCTTTGGAGGCATCCTCAGAAATCATGAAGGCACACCCTTGAAGATATTTTTGGGATCCCTGGGCTGGGATACAAACAATTCAACAGAAATAGAAGGCCTATGGCAAGGGCTCCTCCTTGCCGAAAACCTCCAATTACAGCCCTTGATCGTGGAAGGAGATTCCCAGATTCTTATAAACATGGCCAAGAGATTGCAGAATGGCTCTCAAGTGAAAAAAATCACAAACAGTTGGCGTCTGGCAACCTGTTTGGAAGCAATTGAGCAAGCCCTGCGCAGCAACAGGGCAATCTCTTTTTCCCACACTAAAAGAGAAGGCAACAAAGTCGCCGATCTTCTTGCCAACATAGGAGCGGAATATAAATATACACTCCTCTTAGGAGGCCCAACAATGATACCAGACAAAGCTCAAGCCCAGGAGATGGATAAGCTCATCAAAAATGACAATGCCCACCCGGATGCGGGTGCCACGCAGAGGGAGGAAGGTACACCACATGGTCATCATGGGCGGGCTCAAGCTCAAACAAGCATTTAAATGCTCTACGCCGCCCTGGTTGGCAAGCGTGAGAGCACAAGGTCGAAGGGATGGCCATTTATGGATGCAGATGCGCTCCATATGCTGTGGCAGAGACGAGTTATGGCTCACCAGAACCAAGGCAAACCACTGCAGCATAAACCAGGCAAGAATTGGGAATGTTTGTGTGTTCGAATTGTTGAGGTGGGTCTCTGTGTGTCAAAGCTCAGAGAGCAAGCACGAGGACTCCCTCTGGCTCAAGGAAATGGTGAAAAGGCAGCGAAAGGAATTGCAGGTAATTTGGAGTCCATCATGCCACCGAGACAGAGGCCCTTCAGTCGGCGCGGCACAGGGCGAGGCGGAACTTCACGCCCCATGGTTGACAATTCGTCTTCAAATTGTTGCCGCTATCTGTGCCACAGGGTGGAGGAAGCCAAACCCATCCAGTCGCAGCAATTTCTGGATGCCAGACCGCAGGACCCAAGAACTCCCCCGCTACCTGCGTTTGGCACAGCGGTTTTCTCTTTCAGCAATGCCCAAGGTAATTCCAACTTTCAAGCTCATGTTTTAGTCTTATTCATGGAAGAAGCGAAAGAAGAAGGGGGGGAGCAACCTAGTGCCCAAACACATCTTGCAGAGAGCTCCAAGGCTACTGCGGAAAAAGCAGGGGCACAGTCTGAGCTAGAGGCTGCTCCACCAGCCTCTCAACTAGCATCCGCAAAAGGCAAAGCTAAGTATGACTGGGGACCCCCACCAGAAGGCGAATACTGGATTTATCCGGAAGATTCGGAGGAAGATTCGGATGAATAGATGCTGGCTCTACCAAGCTTCAGTCCTCAGCCCGAGCTCAAGTTTTTTTGTCAACTGTTTCCCCTATCACCAATGTTTAATGTATGGCGTGAATAGTTATGTTTGGCTTGACAATTATGTTGTTCAGTGCATGTCCACTCCCCTGCGAGGGAATATGATGAAATCTTTCCTTTTCTCCCTTCTGCCCCTGCGTGGGAAAGACATTTTTGCTTTTTTTGGTCTCCAAAGCTCCACAGCCTCTGTGTGGGCTTCCAGTATCAGTCATGGTCACAATGATATCGCCCCTGCGAGGGTGCTCAGATACAAGGAGAATGCCCCTGCACGGGTAGTTGTTTTAGCGAATCTCTATGATCCAGAGTGCCACCCCAGGCCTCTAGCAACTTGTAATCCAAGATGTAATTGTTCGATGCTGTTACTGTAAATAATAGAAGTAGTGTAGTTTTAACGATAAAAAAAAAATGTTATCATTACCATAAATCTAATGCTTTGGTCCATTGTAATGTCACCACTATCATAATGCTATCGCTTAGGTCTCCCTATCATAACATTATGATGGCTAGTGCCACAATGGGTGCTAGACTATGTAATGGATCTTTCCAGGATGACATATACTCAATCTCCCTTTAAACATCAATTTCTCTTTCAATGTATCATTTTATTTTGCATCTTCTCATTTTTGTGGAGGAAACATCTCTTCTTTGGTTGTTCTTCATATGAATCCTCCTTCTTGGAGGCACCATTTTGACTAATCTGTATGTTTTTTTATTGTTTTTTTTTATTCATATTTCTCTCAGGTCTAGCTTGTAACTTGTTCTCAGGTCCAAATTACAACTTCACTGGAGGCACCATGATCTCTCCCTCATTTTCTGTCTTACTTGGCTTGTTGGTCATAGCATGTTGTTGGCATTTAATGAATATTATTATTGAGAAATTGTAATCTCTATAAATTACAATGAAATTTTCATATAATTATTTCATATGCAACATAGATAGTAGCATGTATCTATGACGTTCATAGTCAACCAAAGGGAAATGTCATAAGCAAGTGCTTTAAGCTTCATTCGATAGTGGTTCTAATTTCTATAGTCACTCTCCATAGCATTTTTGGTAGACTATAAATATTTGATCTTTGACATTTATTATATTATACTTCTTTGATGAAAATAATACCTGCATATTTGTTGCCATCTTTCTTGGTCATTTTTTCTAGTTGTGACCTCTTATGCAATGTTTTAGAGGAAAACATGTTACTAGGATAGAAGAGTGAATAACATAACTTCTTGTTATTGTCTTTGGCCAACCATGTGATTGACGTCTCATTGTCTTTGTATTATTTTTTTACTATATAAGTTCTATATTTGTTAGTCCAACTATGATATTTTTGACAACGAGAGGCCATAAATAGAAAGTTCCCATCATAGCAAGGATTTCCTTTGAGAAATTTCAAATATAAATTATTTGATTGATTGGATTCCAAATAAATGATATCCTAATAGTAAATAGGACTCATGTGATATAGAGTATCATAAACAATTATAATCAACATAGCACATGATGCTCTTACACCTTCCAAGGTAATCTTCTCAAATGTTCCCTCACTTCCTAACCATGAACTTCTCCTCCATTAGTAAAATTTATTTCCATTTTTAAAGTTGTTGCATGTGTTGAAAAGAATCAATGTGCAACTTAACAATGCATGAATCATATTTTTCATGACCCATCTAACAATTGAAGAAAAATATAATGTTCGTTGAATCTAATGGAATCTTCAAGGTCTAAGAATCAAAATCATAACCCTTAGGAGCTTTTTTATTAGTGATGGGAACTTGTGCATACTCTATAGGAAAGCCTTCAAGAACCAAGACTTTGAGCACCTCCAAATAATTTTGAACTACTTATGAGTTCATTTCTTCCCAAGAATCATATATTTTGCCATTATCAACCCCATGAATGATCATTATAACACTTCCATAGTATTCTACTTGCCCAAAAATATTTTATTTAAGTCGATACTCCATCGCATCATGTTTACAAATCATGACATTACCATACTCTCCATCGGTATCAGTATTAGGTACACATGCACAAGAAAAATGAGAATTTATTTCTAGAATCACATAAACATTTAAATTGTGGCAATAAAACACAATAATTCTAATGAAAATTTGGATAGAATTTGATCATGTTTGATGTGTTATTAATTTTAAAGATTGAAAATTTTAAATGCACTTAATAAATCATGCTTTTTATTAGAAGATAAATAATTAAGAGTTTGAATCATCACGAGTCCTTCCAAAGACCAAGCTAATCACCAAAAAATATAGAAAAATACTTCCGAAGACCAAGGCAATCACCAAACAAGCCAGACAAAGACTTCCCGAGACCAATCCAACCACCAAACAAACTTCCCTAAACAAAAACAAGATCTCCAATGAGTCAAAAAGGTTGACCTTACCAAGAATGTAAATTCTCTAAATTTTGGCTCCATCAATAAGGTCTGCAACTTTGGCTTCCAAAAAATTGAACCTTCAGTAACCAAAGAATTATAAAAACTCATACAAGTGGGCCAATAATACTAGGAGATCGTACTTCTTTCTTTTGATGAGATTCTTATTTTCTTCGTTATTATGATTTCTTGTCTTATAGCCTCCTCAAACTTATTTTCTATCACAGATCAAATTCCAAGATGTGTGTCACTAGAGGAGGTTGTCCTCTTATTTATAGTCTTCACAAGGGCTAGAGTGGGCATTTGTAGGCCGACTTTATCATGGATGACCGACTTGGTCATGGGGTCTTTCTAGAATTTTATAAACATCAAATTAATATTTTATTTCTTAATACAAGAGCCCAATCGGGTCTATTACATCATGAAATAGAGAACTCAATGGGTGCTTAGTCCTAGGAACCAAAAACCTTGAGCATGAAACCCATGCTTTAGTAAATAAACTTTCTTTTACTAATTTTATTTTTCTTTTGATAAGTACATAAGATATACATTATGTCATGAGCCAAATACAATTATGAAGACCAATACTAGATACAAATTTCAATAGGAACTTCACATGTTACAAACCTCCAATGTCTTCTAGGGAAAATTGCTCCTCAACTAAATTCGTCTCGCCTTATTTTGTACTTCACATTTCTTCTTATCCACACAATTTCTCTGAAATGAAGTGCATGTGTGGTGTATCTCAAAGTAGATCAATCTTTTTCTTTCTATAGACTTTCAAGGGATATTTAAGCCCAATGGGAGACCAACTTCAGCTAGCTAGTTGACCTGTTCTTGGGAGCACTATAACATTTTTCCAAAATACAAAATGAATTTCTTTCTTTGATACAAGTGCCCAAATGGGTCTTTACATAATTACAATGACCTTTTGACTCAAAAAAATCCTATAGGAATGAAATGGATGCATGACATATTAACCAAAGACTCAAGCATGAAACCCATGCTTTATAAAATTTTCTTCTTACAATTTTCTTTCTTCTTTTGATCAATATATAATAAATACATCATGACATGAGACAAATGATAATTATGAAGACCGAAACTAGTTACATTTTGCAACAGATAGGAGGAAGTTGATTCAACTAAGCCATATGAGAAACACCAATTATGTTTCCATTTTGAGTTTCTCCCTCAGTTTGGGATAAAGTTTCATTTGATACACAAGGATAGCAAGAGAACTATGGTTCATGATATATGTTTCATGATGAGATTGTCCAATCCTCCAAGTTCAGTGAGACAAGATCTCCAAGGGTAGTGAAACAAGATCTCTTCAAGATGATGGCTCTTCTTGCCTTTCGTGCTCACCAAGGAAATTGACATCACCTCCTGCAACTTTGGACCCGAGGAAACCCTAGAAACCCTAGGGTATTCACATGTGTTAACATTAGAAGAAAAATTACAAAATTTTGAAATATTGATGTGTCTCTCAATAGGTCGAAGATCCATGTTTATATAACCTTTCCAAGAGGCTCCATTAGCCCTCTCTAGGCTGACTTTTCCTTGGTTAGCTGACTTGGTCTTGGTAGCCTTCTAGACATTTCTAATTTCAAAATAATTTTTCTTTCCTTGATACGAATTTCTGGAAGGGTGTTTTACTATGACAAGGACTCTTGAATCATGACAAAACCTAGGAGAATTCAATGGATGCTTGACCTAATGAAAAAGTGACTTGAGCATGAAACCCATGCTTTGCAAAAAATCATTTTCTTTCTTATTTTGATAGATACATAAGAATTACATCATGACATGAGTCAAATGAAAATTATGAAGACCGAAACTAGTTACATTCTTCAACATATCCAAGTATGTGGGTAATTTTTTGTAATGGAAGATTAAATGCTATCATATTATGTTGAGTTCTCAAGTTATCAAGTGACTTCATTAATTAGGATGAATAGGTTCTCAGGTTCTCAAGTTTTTAAAAATTACTTGAATATTTTAAATGCAAAGAACTTACTTATAAGTCACTTGTACTAATATAATGTTCTTGTGGTTTCATCAAGACATTTCTCAATATCCCTTATGGAACTCGCTAATAGTTTCTCTCAATTGATGGAGTGTTATAGGATTCAACCAAACAAGTATTTTTCATATTTGTCTTCGTTGATTGACAAAAGTTCAGGTACGATAGAAGAAATTGATTGAACATCTACTACGTCTTCTAGCAAACAAAGATCAACTACATGTGAAAAGATTAGAAGAAAATTTTATAGACGCATGGAAATTTTTCTCACTAAAGGGGGGTCATGTTCTTATGATAATGATATCATAGATGATATTAAGGTGCCCTTGAGTTACAAACACCTAATGAAACACTAATGTTTCTGTAAATGAAAGGATATATCACATTTCCCCATCGTCATTACATGGTTTGCGGATATTTTCCATGGATGGAATAAAGGTATGTTACAAAGGATTAACTGAATTGATGTTGTATGTCAGACCTTGTTACAACTATAATGATTGGTTACTACTAGTCCAATATACCAAAATTATGCGAAGATATGGAATGGCCGCATATTGTATACAACAAAAAGACAATGATGAAAATAAAGGTGCAACTATGTATATTGATAGAAGGCCAAAATAAATAGGGAATATTACAGGGTTTATAAGTAGTACATAACCTGTCACCACAAATAAGCAACCCAATTTCATATTTGAGGGACGTGAAGGAAACCATGTATTCATATGTGCATTACATCAATTGATGTAGGGGAAGAGTTGCTCATTGATTACATTTTGAATAGAATAAATACAAATATTTCTATTATGGGGGTGATATGTATTAAACTTTACCCAACTTGTAAGCGATGTGTATTGTATTTTGTGATTGCCATTTACTTGGTAAAGTTTCTATTTAAATTTATACATATGTCAATAGTGGTTTTCTTACTAATATAATGATGATTAATTGTGGATGAATTGAAAATTAAAATTATTTTATAAATAGGGTGATAAGGGGAAGGCACCAGCCTCAGATTAGTCCACATATGCTCGTGAGGAAGAGGTTATTGATGATGCAATTTTTATGTCCATCGATCCAATGCAAGCAAAAAGGAAGCTTAAAGTAAATGAAATAGAATGCTCAATCTGTAACAACTTTGGTCGTGAAGAATCTAAATGCAGGAGCAACTTTTGGCAAACATCTCGAAAGAAGCAAACTCCATTAAATCCCAAGATATGGAGAAGGAAAGAATCTCAAACAAAAAGATGTGGTATAGCCTTGTATGTAGAAGGACAAGAAAATCAGTGGTACATTAACAGTGGATGCTCAAAACACATGACAGGTGACAAAGAAAAACTTCACTCATATAATGCCTTAGAAAAGGAAAAGATGTCTCATTTGGAAATGATACTCCTGCTATCATAAAAGGTAAAGGCTTTGTTTTCTTGAAAGAAAAGGTTAAAGCTATAAATGTTATGTATTTAGACGGTTTAAAGCATAACCTGTTGAGTGTTAGTCAAATGTGTGATCAAGGAAATGAAGTGATGTTTCGATCAAACGGATGTGTTGTTCATGAGCTTGATATAGGAGAGACCGTGATCAAAGGTACAAGAACTCCAAACAACTTATACATACTCAAGGGAGGACAACAACAATGCTATCTAAGCAAAAATGATGAAAAATAGCTGCGGCATAGAAGATTGCGACATCTAAGCTTTTCTCAAATAACAAAAGCATGCAGACTCAAGGTTGTTCGTTATCTTCTAATATCAGCAACCCAGAAAATACAATATGAAAACCATGTCAAATCGGCAAGCAAACTAGAGTTCAATTCATGGAAAAGGAAGGGCCATCTAGTAAGCCTCTTGAACTTGTTTGTACTGATTTATGTATACCATCAGAAAAATTCACCTCATGAAGAATAATACTTTATTTTGTTCATTGATGATTTTTCCATAATGTGTTGGATATGTCTTCTAAAGCATAAAGATGAAGCTTTTGAAAAGTTCCAAGCCTTCAAAGCTTTGGTTGAAAATGAATCAGATCGAAAAGTCAAATGCCTCAGATCTGATCGAGGAGGAGAATTTACCTCGAATGAATTCTTTGACTTTTGTGAACAACATGGAATAAAAAGGCAATTCTCCACCGCAAGGACTCCTCAGCAAAATCATGTGGTTGAAAGAATGAACAGAACAGTTCAATAAATGGCTCAAGCTATGCTAGATGAATTTGGAACTCCTGCAACCTTCTGGGGTGAAGCTGCATTCATTGCCATAACTATTCTCAACCAAGAAAATGTTCGGGTAAACAACACTGAAACTCCACATGAACTTTGGTATGGTAAGACTCCTACTGTAAAATACATTAAAGTTTTTGGAAGAAAATGTTATATCAAAAGGACTGATGAAAAACTTGGTAAGTTTAAACCCATAGCAGATGAAGGTATTCTTCTTGGTTATTCTTCCAGAATTAAAGAATATAAATGTTATAATAAAAGACTTGGAAAAATTGTTGAAAGCATTGATGTTATAGTTGATGAAGCATATAAAAGTCCAAAATAGATAAAATCAACAGATTATTATGACAATGAAGAAGATTGGGATTATTTTCCCACATCAAATCAAAATCATATTGAAGAAGAAACCAATGAATCACCAGAAGAAGAGATAATGGTTGAAGAAAAGACTTCGTCCAGGTATGTTCAGAAAAATCATCCAGAAACTCAAATTTTAGGGGAAAAAGAGGCAGGTGTATAAACAAGAAGAACTATTATAGGGACCTCAAGCTATCTAGCATTACTGTCCTCCACCAAACCTCAAAATGTAAAGGAAGAATGCAAAGATGAATGTTGGGTCAAGGCCTTGGATGAAAAAATTGAGAAAATTGAAAAAAATGATACTTGGGAATTAGTTCCTAGACCTCATGATAAAAATATTATAATAACTAAATGGATATTCAAAAACAAGCTGAATGAAAATGGAGAAGTCATTAGAAACAAGGCCAAGCTTGTTTGTAAAGGCTATGCTCAACGAGAAGGTATAGATTTTGAAGAAACTTTTGAACTTGTTGCCAGACTTGAAGCCATAAGGATGTTTCTTACTCTTTCTAGCTTTCAGAAATTCAAAATACACCAAATGGATGTAAAATCAACCTTCCTAAATGAAGATTTAGAAGAAGAAGTTTATATTGAATAGCCAGAAGGATTCATTCTTGGAAATGATGCAAAATTTGAACATAGACTCAAAAAGGCCCTCTATGGTTTGAAACATGCTCCAAGGGTATTACCGCCTTGATAAATATCTACACCAGCAAGGTTTTACAAAAAGTTCAACACATAGCAATCTATATACAAAGATTGAAACTGATAAATTGCTAATTATTATTGTTTATGTTGATGATATCATTTTTGGTAGCAATGAAGAATCCATGAGTCAGAATTTTGCTTCAGTAATGCAGCAAGAATTTGAAATGTCCTTGCTTGGTGAACTCACCTATTTTCTTGGTCTAAAAGTTCAACTAAATAAAGATGGTATTTTTCTTTCACAAACCAAATATCTCAAACAGATCTTGAAAAGGTATGGAATGGAATATTCTAAACATGTATGTACCCCGATGGTAACAGGATGCAGTCTCAGCTCAAATGATGAATCAGTAGCAGTACATCAACCAACTTACAGATCCATGATTGGCAGTTTGCTTTATCTAACAGGTACTCGACTTGACATCATGCATGCAGTAGGAATAGTTAGAAGATTCCAAGCAAATCCAAAGGAATCACACCTTCAGGCAGCCAAAATAATTTTCAAATATCTTCAAGGAACTCAAGACTTTCATTTATGGTATCCTAGAGATGTAGATCTTACTCCTCATGCATGTACAGATGCAGATTGGGCAAGAAGTGTTGATGACAGAAAAATCACTAGTGGTGGTGCATTTTATATGGGCTCCAAGTTACTATCTTAGTTCAGCAAGAAGCAAAGTTCAATTGCTTCATCCACAGCTGGAGCAGAATATGTGGTTGTTGCATCTTGCTGCACACAACTACTTTGGATGATGCAAACATTGCAAGACATTCAGATCACATATACTCCACCCATGTCCATTCTATGTGATAATACAAGTGCCATCAGTATTTCAAGGAATCCAATCATGCACTCCAATACCAAGCACATACCCATCAAATACCATTTTCTACATGCACAATTGCTTGAACAAAAGGTAAAATTGGAGTATGTTCCCTCCAAAGAACAGGTTGCCAATATATTCAGTAAACCACTTCCCAGAGAAACATTTGAATATCTCAGCCAAAAGTTTGGAGTAGTTTTTGCATCATCCTGTTGTTAAATCTAATTTTTCAGAGAAAGGTTATTATACGCACATTTCATGAAGTATATTCACGTACACACGTGGGTTTCTGTGGGTAAAGGAGCATATATGTTTTTCAGACAAGAAAAACAGTAGGGCAGGCTCTGATATGGGTGCTCTCTCTGATGTTGATGATTACAGTCTATTGATATGCTATGTTCATTAATTTATTTTGTCTTGATCATTTACTTGTTAACAATGCACAGGTAGCACAGGTTCATGGGGAGAATTAGCCTTCACTCACATTCTGCATTGTTAGCATTATGGTTTCTAAGTCTAGCTATGGCTTCAGATATCTATACCTTTTGTTGCTTAAGTCATGTAAAAGTCCAGGTTGTGATATGTCTTCTCATACATTTGAATGAGTCTTATTGGACAAATGATGTAATTTGTATCCCCACTTTGCATGATATGGATGATGTAATTATACTTCTATCATGTATAAACAATTGGTATATCCCCACTTGGTTGCGTGGATGAGTCAAATTTGGTATATCCCCACTTGATTGGGAGATGGATGTATGTATGAGCCATTGGTGATAGGAAGGTCATACTGACATACTTGAGTTATAGAGTCATGTTATTCTTTTGGAGAATATTTTTGCAGACTCCAATTGTGCTTAGGGGGAGCATGGACTGTTTCAGTGCATCTCAACATGTACAAAGGGGAGCTCAATCAGACAATTTAGCATGTACTCAGGGGGAGCATGAACAACATAGGGGAGAGAACATCTTGGTCCATGCTTTGCCCTTGATGTAAAAGGGGGAGAGTGTCTTGGTGTTGTTGTTACCATCAAGTCTAAAGGGGGGGATTGTTGGCATTATGATATAGGTGTTGTCCTTGATGGCAACTCACTCAGATGAAAGTTCACAGTGCAGCAGGTCAACAGTAAAAGGTTACAGATCAGACTCCAAAGAATGAAGAAAGAGAGGTATATATTAGTTCACTTTGTCCAAGGAGTATACATGCGGTTTAATAGAACAAAAGTAGCGTATAACGCATACACGCACTTTCATGGGAGGAAAAGCACATACATGTTGGAAAAACCAAGTTTTTGGTCCAAGGTATTTGATCCAAGGTATTTTGGTCTGAGGCATTTGGTCCAAGGTATTGACCCTAAGTATTGGGTCCAAGGTATTGGTCCTAAGTGGTTTTGGTCCAAGGTATTGAGAAAGGCCTAAGAGTATATAAGGAGGAGAAGATCATTAGGCCAAGGTGTCCAAGCAATGAGATTCTAAGGAATACTTCTATCTGAAGTATATATTATGTTGCATGGCTATGTTTGGGACTAGATCTGAAATATTTATGTGCACCTTAATTTCAACATTGGATTAGGAATCATGAGACTTGAAATGACTTATTCTTGAATGATCTGATATTGGTTGAGACCAGATCTGATGTTTTGCACCTGTTCTATTTGTTATCTATCATGATCTTGGTTTGTTTGAAGTGTGGAATTACAGCAAAGTTTTGAGTCAAAATTTGCATAACTATACGCAGGTTCATCTCCGCCAAAGCATGTGTACACACAAGTTCGACTCTTCCAAGTAGCGTATACAAAAAGCAAAGCTTATGTTCAAATCTAACTGATCTATCTAATGAATTTTTTTTGTTTTACTATTGTCTGTCGTTGAAGTCCTCTTAGATCTGAATGTAGAACTATTGTATAAGGAAATTGAGTCTGATTGATTGATTGATTGAGAAGGAAGGGTGATCCTTGCTACTATCTATTTTGAACTCTGTAATATGATAGTAGATCTTCAGAATGTCATTGATTGGTACAATATGTGGTTCAGAAGTATGTGATTCTAAATCTTTAGAGATATACGCAGGTTGGGTTAAAGGAAGTAGCGTATACACGTAGGTTGGGTTCATCCAAGTAATGTATACACTCTAATGCATAATTTTTGAGGTTACAGTTGGTTCTGGATGATGATTTAGGGTTTTGGGTGCAGCACATTGTTTTGGTGTCAGTGATCTGATTGTTCAGATTAACTGAATATTGATTGATGCAATTTAAGTTTAAAAGGCTTTAATGGGTCCAGTGTGAAAATTTGATGAAATGTTGCTTTCATCTTGTGGTGTTGTGATCCAGGAGTATCCAGTCTGAAAATTCATGAAATGTGGTCCCTGGTGGAAGAGTGGATTTTTCTGTAGGTTGGCACCTACGTACTAGTAAACATATTGGCTAGTACAAGAGCTAGGGGGTTGTAGCTCCCTTCCAGTAGAAGCTGGAAAACAAGAGAAGGTTGTAGCCTTCTGTAGGTAGAAGCCTACATACTGGTATGAGTCTGCACCAACACAAGATTGTAAGCAGATTTTCTTACTATTAAAAGAAGACAGAGACGACAGCAGCAGGTGGTTTTTACCCACATTAGGTTTCCACCTTAAATATTGGTGTTCATTTGTGTTGCTTATGTCTGATACTTTATTCTTCTTTTACTGCACTGTCTAATAAATCTTTGATATACTGGTTTAAGCTCAACACATGATAAACTGTCTAAATCACAAGTTCTCTACATATACGTTGGGTTCTTTAAGCACATTCGCGTGTACACTCTAGTTCACTTCACTGAAGTAGCGTATATAAATCTGTTTAGGAAATAAAATTATTGATCTAATAATGTTGATTCACCCATCATTATTCCATTCATCTCTTGCTTCGTTTATCCAATTTGGTTGGATAATAGAAATGGTGAAAAGTAATTCTTCCACATCCTCATCCGTTTTTGAGAGTGCATATGTAACAACATTTTTCTTCCCTTTTTTGTAGATGATTTCAAAGTCATAATCCAACATCTTTGTGACCCATTTTTGTTGCTCTTCTGAAGATATTTTTTTTTCTAAAAGGTATTTAAGATTATCATGATTTTTTTTTACCTTGAAGTGTCTTCCCATTAGGTAAGGTCGTCATTTCTTAAGTGCATGTAGTATTTCCAACATTTCCTTGCCATAAATAGATTTGTGTAAATAATTTCTTTTGATTAGACGAATTTCAAAAGAAATGGGTCTTTCTTCTTGGATTAAAATGGCACCAATTCCATTTCTTGAGGCATCACATTCCATAATAAAGGTTTTTGTGAAGTCTGGCATAGCTAAGACTCATGCTTGGCACATTGCCTCTTTAAGATGTTTAAAGGCTTTGTTGCTTATGGAGTCCAAGAAAATGCATATTTCTTCAATAATTTTGTTAGAGGTGCTACTATTCTCCCAAAATTCTTAACAAACTTGCGATAATACCATGTCAACCTGATAAATCCTTGCAAATGCTTTATGGATGTGGGGATTTTCCATTCCTTAATGGCCTTAGCTTTTCTAGGGTCTACCTTAACACCTTCATGAGATACAATATAACCCAAATATTCCACCTCCTGTACTCCAAAGAAACATTTGGAGGTTTTTGCATATAATTGTTTCTCCTCCAATAGTTTGAGCACTCTATCAATATGTTGAAAATGATCCTTCCAGGACTTGTTTTAGATTATTATATCATCAAAAAAATAATAACACAAATTTTCTAAGGAAGGGTTTGAAAATGGAATTCATCAAACCTTGAAATGTAGAAGGTGCATTGGTAAGGCCAAAAGGTATGACCAAAAATTCATAATGACCATCATGAGTTCTAAATGTTGTTTTTGGAATGTCTTCAGCCTTCATTCTAATTTGATGATATCTTGATGGAAGGTCCAACTTGGTGAAGTAAATATCTCCATGCATTTCATCCAATAATTCATCAATGATAGGAATGGGAAATTTGTTTTTAATAGTGAGCTTGTTGAGCTCCCAATAATCCATACATATGCGCCATGATCCATCCTTCTTTTGCACCAATAATACTAGAGCAAAGAAATAACTTTGACTAGGTTGAATTATACCATCCTCTAGCATTTTTGCAACCATACGTTCAATTTCACTCTTTTTGGCATAGGGATATATGCAAGGCCTGATGTTTGGACAACCACTTTCTCAAATCAAATGAATAGCATGATCATGATCACGAATAGGTAGGAGGCATTTGGGAGTCTCAAATACCTAGGAATGATTGTCCAATACTTTTTGGAGATATGGAGAAATAGATGATTTCGACATGGGAGGCTCTAGCAAATATAATTGTGCAATTACACCACATTGTTATTTCTTTAGAATCTTTGTCATGTCGTTAGCGTTGATTATATTTCCCAGTTTCCCTATGATACACCTTGATTTAACTTCCTTTCCTTCTGGAAAAAAAAAAACAACAACAAGAACAAGAACAAACAAACAAACAAACAACAAACAAACAAAAACAAAAACAAAAACAAACAAAAAAAACAAACAAACAAACAAACAAACAAAAACAAACAAAACAACAAACAAACAA
The DNA here is from genome assembly GCA_000404065.3 of Pinus taeda. Classification (NCBI taxonomy): domain Eukaryota; kingdom Viridiplantae; phylum Streptophyta; class Pinopsida; order Pinales; family Pinaceae; genus Pinus; species Pinus taeda. The sequence goes on from APFE030249362.1 coordinate 191,131, forward strand.
AAACAAACAAAACAAAAACAAACAAAACAAAACAAACAAATAAAAACAAACAAAACAAAAACAAACAAAACAAAACTAAACAAAAAACTAAACAAAACTAAAAACTAAAAAAAAAAACTAAAACAAAAACTAAAAACTAAAAAAAAAAAAAAAAAAAAACAAAAAAAAAAAAAAAAAAAAAAAACAAAACAAACAAAAAACAAGAAACAAAACAAAACAAAATAAAACAAAGAAACAAAACAAAAACAAAAACAAAACAAAACAAAAAACAAAAAACAAACAAACTATCGTACCCAAAGATTGTAGCCATTGGACTCCTAGTACAACATTAGCACCACCCAAAAAACAAAACAAAACAAAACAAAAACAAACAAACCAGAAAAAACAAACAAAAACACCGAAAAAACAAAAAAACAAAAAAAAAACTATCATACCCAAAGATTGTAGCCATTGGACTCCTTACCAACACCACCCATTGGAATGGAAAGCATTGTATTATTCAGAACATATTCTCCCATGGATATCTTGATATTATGGCACTTTCAAGAGCAATTTATGGTTCTTCCATTTGTAACCATCACTTGACACTCCGGTGTTGGATATAGGAAGAAACTAGATTCCTTCGCTATCTTACAATGAATAAAATTATGGGTACTACCCGAATCAATCAACACTATTACATTTTTCTTCTTTATATGTCCTTCTATCTTGATAGTTCGAGTGGTTAGTCTAGCCAATGCATTAATGGATATGGTTGGATTCATTTCTTCTTTCTCTAGGTTTTGTTCCTAGTGTGTATCCTCTTCTTTTGATGTTTCTTGTTCCTTTTCTTCTTCCTCTTCACAATCTATGTAAAATAATTTGTTCTCAACACACTTATGACCTTTAGTGTATTTGCGATCACAGCTGTAACAAATCCCTTTTGCTCTTTTTTCTTCCAATTGTTGTGGTTTCAACCTTGTAGGTTGTGGAAGGCTAGGAGCAACAACACTTCCATCTTTATAGTTGTGACTCGTAGGCTTCTTTATTGCCATAATTTTGCTTTCAATTTTTCTTGCCAGCCTGAATGCCATCTCCAATGAAGCAAGTTCCCAAAGGTAAACCTCATGTTGGATGTTATCTTTTAATGTCCCTATGAACACATCAATCCTATGCTTGTTTAAAATATCTTTCACCCTTATATTCAATTTTTGGAAGTCCTTAATGTGCTCTACCATTGAATCTTTTTGTTTGAGATTTATCAATTGGATAAAAAAGGTGTTGCTTGTTGTATCCTCATAATGTGTTGTCATTTATTCCGTAAAAATTTCCCAAGTGACAATTTGTTTACAAGAGAAAAACCTTAGATATCATACAAATTGATTGGGTTCCAAATATAAAGTCTAAATGTGTACCTTTTATGTGTTTTGCACATTATGGAGATCGAGATATTGCACCATTTGTAGTATCCATGTTATGGGATCCTTGCCATCAAACTTCTTCATATCGATCTTTGGATCATGATGGGTCTTCAATCCAACATTATAGTATATGAAATCATAACTAACATTCCTTTTTTCTTCATCATGAATTTCCTCTGCTACCTTTTTTCCATTAGGAAGCATTTCTTGTAGCAACTTTTCCAAACCTCCTTTCAAACCTTCCATGTCTTTCTTCAAATCTTCAATGTTTACTTCTAAACCATCCATCTTAGCTTCCATGAACTTCTTTAAACCATTTATCTTAGCTTTCACGTCTATTTTTAAACCATCCATCTTAGCTTCTGCTACTTTTTGTGATAGTGAAATTTGTTGCACTTGGTCTCGTAATTTTGATATATCATGTTGCATTTTTTCCTCTTTTTCATGAGTCGTGGTAGAGATTTTAGGTTACTTACTAGGTGTTTTCATTTTCTTTCTTCTAGGAATCAATTAATGATAAGTATGCTTCACTATGTCCTTTTAATTCCTTCAAACTAATTTTTCAACCAAAATTATGCAAAATTTTAAAAAGACTACACACTTTTTTTGGCTTTGTAGGAGCTCGATATTGAATCTATTTTATCTCTATAATTTAGGATCTCCAAGGTATGAAATTTCATCCTATGGTATCCCTTTGAGTCCTAGTTCCAATCCTGTAGGTCTGATCAATATTGGATTCACCAAGAAAGAGTTATTCCAAATTCCCACGATGACCTTATTATATACCAGTTTAGTAAAGTGAACTTGTATGAAGTGCCACATGTTAGTGTTTCGATCTTCAGACCTAAAACTAATGAAAAGAAAACTCCAGGTTGTCCTCTTTCTTTACCTTTTTACTAAATTTCAATCTGATGCTCAAAGAGAAAGTCATGATGATTTTCCCCAAGTTACCGGTTTGAGATATAATTCGGGAGCTTGCAAAAAACCCTAACTTCCTTGGATCATATATCTAAAAATATAGCACGACAAGGTCTGAAATTTGTACCCTAGATACATCAAGATTTATGCTCAAATGGGTTTTAATTTTAGATTCTGAAACATTGTAGAAGAAAAGTTATAGTAAAAATTCCACGATTACCTGTTTGAAGTAGTGAAACCCTAGAATCCAAAGCTCTAATACCAATTGTTATGCAACCAGCTCACAAAATAGAAGAAAATATAGATCAATGACTTCAAAATCAACCTCTTTGAGGGGGAAACCTCCTTTACATTACACAAATGAAAAATTGTTGGATGATACAAATGACAAGGCCTCCTTTCTATATGTTACACAGTATTTTTCCACTTTCCATGTACTCCCATCCACGATCCTGGAGAACCCCCAATATGTCCCTCTTCATGAGCATAATAATTCCCCTTTTCATCATTTCCCAATAATCTTCCTTTTATCCCAATTTACAAGACCAACGCTACTGATCAGTTTCCTACCCGCATTGATTTGCAGAGATTAAAACTAGCCTTAGCATCGTACGAAGCAACTGAACCATTTTCCAGTCGCGTTGATCCTCTTTTGGCATTTTTTAAATATGGAGTCAAAGCTTCCAACTCTAGAAGCTTCGTAATGGAATTTTGGTAGATGGTTAGGCTGGATGCAGTTGAGGAAGTCAGTTTGGGCTCCTTTCCCTTATTAGGATGGAACAAACTCAAGAGATAAGACCTTCTCCCATTATGAGAGGAACCATATCCCATCCATCCAAGCTATATAAACCTCTCTTTTTTCCAAGATAAACTAGTTTTTGAATGAGATTGAATGATCAGCAAGACATCTATAGCTTGTAGCTTTCTAGTGTATGTTTGAGGGAGAATAGTGTGTTTTGGTTTGGTTTGAGACTAGAGGGAAGAAGCCTTAAAACTTCCATAGTTGGGGCTATCCATGAAGTGCTAGTAGAAGTGTGGGAACCTAGATACGTCGGAGGAGACCAACAACGCCAAGGCATTGGTTGTAATCTCTTTTTGATTTATATGAATACAACTATTGATTGATTTCCTACATGAAGTGTTATTTTACATCTTTATGTCTTAATGTTCCTTGACCTATTAATTAGGTTGAATACAATATTGTATGAAATCACGTTTGTCGTTTTGTGTTTGCTTGTTTCAAGTATTCAAAGGAAGGAAGCGGAAGATAGTTGGAGTGAGGAAGAAGGATCATCACCAAGCAGAATAGCGTTCTAAGAGGTAGGCCCTCTTAATTGATTCTAGCTTAAGGAGATTTTCCATAGATTGTTTGTTTGTGGCTAGACCCGCTCTCTCAAACTAGAGGAATTGTTTGTGTCCGCACTAATAATTTACCTGCACCACACTATATATAGGAGTCTAAGGGGTCACAATATAGTCAAATCCGACATAACAATAATAATGTAAGGGCACAACAATAACAATAGTGGGCTTATATGGGGAACAATAATAACAATATAGGGACAACATGGGCACAACAATAATAATAATGTGATACAATGACAATAAGAATAATGGAATACACTAGTATTATAGGGACTTAACATGAGGTGTGTATGGATTAGTCTTCTATCGCATTAGAACACACTTCTTATAGAACTCTTCAAAGTCCTTCTTACAAAACTCTCCACCATTTTCTGTCCTCAACACATTTATCTTCTTCTCTGTCTGGTTTTCCACCAAAGCCTTAAATTCTTTAAACTTGTCAAAGACTTCTGATTTGTTCCTAAGGAAATATATCCATGTATTCCTTGAGAAGTAATTTATAAATGATACTTAATACATAGACTTACTCAGTCATCCCTCCAATATATCCAAGCCTTTGATTCCATAGCATGGTCTTTTTTCCAGAGACCGCTAGATTTTATGATCCACTTTCAGGGACCACAAATTGTTTCACCTATCAATAACAGTACTACCCATAATCTTGATGGAGTTCCAATTCGAACTCCCTACATAAATACCACTACTCCCCAAACCATCTTGCAGGTATCTTTCTCGAACACTATTTTTACACCTACATCATCCATCTTGCTTATAGAAATTAGATTTTTGGCCAATGTAGGAATATGCAGAACACCTGGAAGTGTTATATTCCTTCCACCTTGCAACTTCAGCTTGATTTTTCCACGTCTAATGATTCTAGCCTTCCTTTCATCCCCTAAGAAGACATCACCACCATCATATTTCTCATACTCACATAACCACTCCCTCTGGGGAGTGAAATAAAAGGAAGCACTTGAGTCAATCAACCATGTCTCATCATCTACATGTGTACTTTAAGAAGAATCTAAGTACACATCCCCACCTTCATCTGAGGTGGTTTTTTCCTCTTTAGAAGGAGCATCATCAGATCCCTTTCCTTTATCATGAGCTTTATATCTACAGTCCTTTTTGTAGTGCACTTCCTTTCCACATTTCCAACATACCTTAATGGATTTTCCTATTGATTTAGATCTCCCTCTAGATTTATATATCCCACTCGATGACTTATTTGTTTATGTTTTTGGATCGTCCTTGTACAAACAAGGAATCTCCATTCTAGCTCTCCATATTTTGTTGTCTCATCTCCTTCGACAATAAGGATGACACTATTTCATCAAACTTCAAGGTAGTTGTATTGCTACCTATAGCAACAACTAAACTATCCCACAAATCTGGTAGATAACATAGAAAAACAATGCACTTATCTTCATCTAAAATTTTTATATCAACAGAGAATAAGTGGCTTACCACAATATTAAAGGTGTTTGGATTCTCTGTCACCAAGTCTTCTTCCTTCTTCCTCAGGTTATATATCCATTTTCGCAGGATCAATTTGTTCACCAGAGACATAGATGGGTACAAAGTCCCTAAATTCACCCACAAATCCTTCATTGTATCTTCCCCTGATACATTCAACAATATTGAATTTAAGATACACAATTGTATTGTGTTCTTTTCTTTCCAATACAGCTTCTCCCTATCTTCTGGTGACATTGTAGTTGGTTTAGTACTAGATCTACCGTGATCCATTGATCTTTATCTACCAGTAGATCCTCCATCTTAAACTTCCACAACTCAAAACTCTGACCATTAAATTTCTCGATATTTATTCTTCCACTACTCGCCATCTTCTTTCACCGCAAGAATCGACCCCATAGATCTCCCAGTCAACAGGGTCTAGCATAGGCCCAAGCAAAAATCCTCAGCAGCAAAGGCGTCCCCTTGAAGTTGAAACAAATCTGATACAAATTGTAGGTTTTAACCCTATACAAAAATTACCTACAAACAAATTCTTAAAAAAACATAAAATATACAATGGCAAGAAACACAAAACAAATACGTAAATACCCCTGGATCCCAAAATCGATACTACCAAATTGATTTTTCATTATATTCCTTTCAATGTCACAATAAATATATATACATGTCGAAGCATTCATAAACCCCAATCCATTAACCTTGGATTAGAACATAATCGTAGTTCTCTTGATCGAATCTACAAAATACCATGGGCAGAAAACCATCATGCCCAAAAACAAGTGTGAAATCCATGCACAAAACCATAGGTAGGTTTGCCCACCTAATATAGGGTCTAAAAAAAATTTCCAAGGTGCTTCCTTAGACCTCGTGCAAGGGGGCTATCGCACCCTTGAAACCCCTCGACGGGGGTGGTTGCGACTGGTGCAATGAACAGGGGTAGTTATTGCTCCCCCTGTGACCCCCCCGCGCACATGCGACTAGTCATGGAAAGAATATAACACACACCCAACATAACTAAGATAAGGTATAATTATTTCCTTTACTTTCTTGAGAGCCTAATTTTTGATAATAAAGCCTCTTAATTTTCCCAATGCCATTTATCTTCTTCCACCATTTTTTCTCGAAATACCATGGTTTTCCACAATCATGATAGGTCTTCTTATTTTTTCACTTCTTTCTCAGATGCTTAATAGTACCTCCGTGTTTCTACTATCCACAGACCTTCCTAATTCTTATCACAATCTCCTTTGTGGATTCTTTCTTGGTCACCATCACAACTTATTTATCTATACTTTTTCCTACTATCTCTCTTAATGAAATGGTGAAGTCATTATTACTAAGCTTCCCTTTAAAAATCATTTTTCCTTGTGCCCTAATTACAAAGGTTCAAAAGGGTTCAGATATATAATCCTTACTATCTTGTTTGAAGCCTAATTCACATTATATGTGGAAAACAACACATTAGAGGGTGTTTTTACATTCATCAAAATTAATATATAATGGGATCTTCCCTCTTTAATGAGTCTTTCCCACATTGACCCAACTTCAACTACTTCTCTTATACATGAGCCAAACAATCATCAATTTTGTCAAAGGAGTGGGTCTCAAGAAACTTTAGATCTTTCTCAAGTTGCATAACCAGAGTCACATCAATCTTGTTAAAAAAATTCTTAAATCTTTTTAAGTTAATTCAAGTAGTGGATTCCACTAGTATGAAAATGAATCTCCCTTGAGATATAGATTATGAAAACCAGTACAACATTATATGTCTTCCTATTAAACATGAAATTCTCACACTCGGCTTTGGGGTCTATAATAATTGTCTTTCTAAATTTTTTGAATGTGTTCCTCTTCAAAAAAGACTCCATCTCTTGGATCCATATGCCATAAGTATGTCCATTGAGAACCATAGGGTCCTACTTCAAACCCATATCACTTCTACAAAAACTTGTTTCAAAACCTATAGTGCAAATATAAGTCGATTATTTATAGGAATAAGACTTCTCAAGAGAAAAAATACATCATTGTTCCCATGATGTGGTGTCCTACATAATGTCTTGTAGAAGTAGAACCAAGCTAATATCTTCAAAAAACTAGGCTCTAATACCATATTAAAAAACATGTGTTGTTCGGCGCATCTCAAAATGGACTAGATTTTGGCAAACACTCTGCATTTTGTGGGGCAGAGCATGCAGTGGAGCATGCAGCGAAGCGTGAAGTGGAACATTCAATGGTGCATTTTGAATATACCGCATAGTGTCATAAGGGCTTTAGGGTAGGTGCAAGCCCCTCTTTTTTGTAAAAGTGTGTGATTTTGTAAAGGATCAATGGTTTTGGGATCATAGTTGCTTGTTTTAGGGAGTCTGTGGTATTTGGACACTGGTATTTTGATGATGTAACCCTTCGATGTAATAGTATATATAGGGTAAAATAATAAGAAGAGAATCATATTTTGATCGAGATCAATGTTATGGTTGAATTATTGTGATATGTAATTTGGTACCAATGGAGAGGCTCTGCCGCTGAGTGCATAGAGGCCTGAGTCTGCAGATGAGTACACAGACAACCTACAGCTTAGTGCGTAGGTTAAGAATTATTTCTTGTTCCAAGATTTATTATATTAAGAAACAATTCTTGTGGACATAGCCCTACAGTGGGGTGAACCACGGTAATTTGGTGTTTTCATGTGTATATTTGCTTATTATTTGTTGTATAGTAGCAATTATTATAGTTGCATTTTGCTTTAGCACAGTGACGGTTTATATGGCATGTTTAAGTGATTAATATAATGTGGCAATGTGATTTATAAGAATAAGATAACATAATAATACCACATTCCCTAGTCCCTCAAGGCTACAGAAACCTGGTTCTGCATCCTCCCACAGTCACTTTGGGTGAGACTGTGATCTGTTTACAGTTCGTTGCCGAAAGGTTCAGTGATTAACGGTTTTGGTGGTGCGCGACAACCCAAACCAAGATAACATGTGTATTGCAAAAAGAATAATTGGATCGAACCAATTAATTATGGTGTTTAAAAAAACATGTATTCACATAACTTCTCATCCAATCAATAGACCTTATACTTATATATTTGAATGCAAAGAAAATATTTTTAAAATGGGCTTGATATTGTCAAATTTAATCACTCAAGGCCACCCCAAATGACTAAGTAGATACATATTTCCTATGTCAAGCCAACCCTTGTCTAACAACCTTGAGTTGGAAAGCTATACATGTGAAATTAAAGATCCAACAATGGATCAATTTGCTATCCAAGATGTTCTATCCATAGATTAGCACTTTAACCACATGATGTTCTCTCTAGTTCAAGTTAGGTTTACATATTCCAACATGGAGGATTTATTTGTATTCTATGAAGGAAATTGTGTCTTTTGTCTCTTCATGGAATTCCCCCATGGGGGAATATTTTCCACCATTAACCAACTTACATACTATAACTCCCACCCAACTCTGAATCTATATGTTATTTTCCCTTTGAAGGTAGCACTTTGTACATCCTTACCTTTTCATATTTTGGCCTTACTCACATTAACGACTATACTTTTCTTAAGGTGTACCACCTACCTTCACTATAATACCAAGACGTGACCACATCCCCATTTTTCACAATTTCTTCTCTCATTGAGAAAAATCCTATACATCAAAAACCTCCTTTTGATTTAGGCTGAAATATTGATCAATTATTTTCACCTATAGAAAAAATTGAGTCATATTATCCCCCCCATTTCCCAAGTAAATAACCATATCTACTAACCTTTTTTAACATATTCTCCCCCACAATACTAGAGGTTATGACCACCAAGTATGTCCCTCGAGATGACCTCAATCATATCCATTTTTCCTCTCTACACCCTTCCTACATTGGACCTAAATGCAAGTCCCAAGACTTCATCCCCCCTAATCATGTCATTTATTTCCATCCACATGCATTTTGTCACACATTTTAATTGCTCCCTGTGATTGTGTGTTGAGCCTCATTCTTCGATCTTATCAAATTTTGGCCTCTCTTATTAGTGATCTCATTGTGTGTAACATCCCTACCAAGTCACTTAATGCCTAATTAAGGATACAGTCTACCAAATTTTCACTCTTATGATTCAATTAAAAAATATTATATGAAATTTCCATTGCCTACAACTCATTGAGATATTTCTAATATGAACTTTATTAAAATTTGAGTATATAGAATCGAGATATGGTCATTTGAATATTTTCACCCTTGGCATCAAATAAAATTTGTGCAACTACCATATGGAAAAACAAATATCACCCATGATCCACACATCATCATGGAGGTGGTACCATGTTCGAACTAGGGCCATCTAGCCTTACCATTCCGTCCACTTGGGTTTTCTTAGTTATATTTTGTAGTCCTTGAATAGACAAGTACATCACTGATGAATACCAATACAATTTTTTCCAACTACTTAACGGGGCACTTATTGGTGATCTAGCCCATCAGAATCAGGATGACGAGCTGAGCACAGTGGTACCATTCAATTCTTAGTGAAAAAAAAAAAAATTGGCGGTCCCAAATTTTAAGAAGCATAAGGTTGGTGCATGGTAACAACTATAGCCCAAGCGATGGCCAATGAGAGGATGGACAAACTCGAACGAATGTTGCAATCCATCCAATTTCAGCTTGACAATATATCAATATTAGCCCCGGACGTAGTCCAGAAGGGCAAGGAGGTAGCCCATGAGGAAGATAATATTGGAAATGGACACAGGGAGGGTGAGTCTAGTCATTCTCCTCACCTCTGGGGCTCCCCAAAACAACAATCCCGTCCGAGACCTCCCAAATTGGATATGCATAAATTTGATGGTTCTCACCCAGCGTCATGGATAGCACAAATGGAGCAGTATTTCAATTTGAATAACATCCTAGATGATGTGACTCAGATTATGGTAGGGAGCATGTACTTGGATAATGAAAGGTGGCAATGGTGGGAATGGCATCAACGTTGCAATGCACCTTTTAGGACTTGGGACAAATTCAAAAAAGCTCTTACAGACTACTTTGACCAGGAATCTACTTTTCTGGGTCGCCTTACTAAGCTCCGACAGACGGGCACAGTGGATGAATATATTACAGCCTTTGAAGCTTTAGCCTTCTGCACTTGGGGTCTCTCAGATGTGTTCTACACGGAATGTTTTATCAGCGGTCTTAAAGAGGCCATAAAAGCCCATGTCCAACTGCACCACTCTCCCACATGGCTTGAGGCTTGCAAGGTAGCTCGTGATGTGGAACGTGCGCTAGCAGCCCTGGGCACCCGCCCAAATTTCACCACCAAGGGTCGCACCACATAGGCTCACAGCACGACTCAAACACTTAAGGTTCAAAAGGTGTCACCAGTAGAAATGGCCGAAAGAAGAAAGCAGTGATTATGTTACTACTTTGATGAAAAATACTCCCCAGGTCACAAATGCAAGGAGCCCAAATGTTTTCAAATTGATGCCACTGGTTACAGCTCATCGGAGGAAGATACACCACTTGAGGAACCTGAGGTGGTAGAAGAAGATAACGAAAAGGACAATGTCCCTGATGAACCAGTTATTTCACTGCATGCTCTGGCAGGGATTTCTTCACCTCAAACTCTCAAAATCAGAGGTTTTATTAAACATCACCCAGTGGTAGTCCTGATTGATAGTGGAAGTACACATAATTTCATCCATAAAAAAGTCGCAGAAGCAGTGCATTGTTTTGTACGAGCAGTTTCTAACTTCCAAGTCCAAATTGCGAATGGGGGCACAATGAAATGTGAAGGCCGCTGTGAAAATGTCAAACATCAAATGGGGGATTATCAGATGAAGACCCACATGTTTGCAATACACATGGGTGGATGCGACATTGTCCTAGGGGCTGAATGGCTTCGCACTCTGGGGCCAATCACAATGGATTTCTAGGAGTTATATATGAGTTTTAAGCAGAACAACTCCACACATACCCTCCGTGGACTCCAGGTGGGAGCCCCCTCTATCATCAGCTCACATAGGATGGAAAAACTGCTAAAAAAGGGACATCATGGAGTTATAGCTCAATTTAATGCCATCCAGGGAGTCGAAACTAAGTCTCTACCGATTCACCCGGAGATGCAACAGATTTTAAATAACCATCTGCCGGTATTTGACAAGCCTCATGAGCTTCCACCTTCGAGAGGGGAACATGATCATAGCATCACCTTGGTTCCTGGGGCCCAACCCCCAAATGTGCGCCCCTACAAATATCCCTTCACCCAAAAGAACGAAATAGAAAAAATAATCAAGGAACTTTTGGAAGCAGGGGTTATACGTCCTAGCATTAGTCCTTATTCATCACCGGTGGTCATGGTACTCAAGAAAGATGGGGAGTGGCAGATGTGTCCAGATTTCAGAGCCCTCAATAAATTGACAGTCAAAGATAAATTTCCCATCCCGGTGGTTGATGTTTTATTCGATGAACTCAATGGGGCTCAATTCTTCACTAAGCTGGATCTTTGCTCAGCCTACCACCAAATTCGCATGAAGGAAGTCGACATTCCAAAAACCACTTTCTGAACTCATGAAGGCCATTATGAGTTCTTAGTCATGCCATTCGGTCTTTGTAATGCCCCATCTACCTTTCAGAGCCTTATGAACCATCTTCTCAAACCATATCTCAGGAAATTCGTTCTTGTCTTCTTCGATGACATCCTCATCTATAGTTGCACTTGGGCCGCACATCTTCAACATGTAGATCTACTTTTGCAACTGCTTCGCAAGCATCAATTATTTGTTAAGATGTCCAAGTATTCGTTTGGCATGGAAGAAGTTGAGTATTTGGGCCACATTGTGGGGCGTGCATGTGTCAAGGTGGACCCCAAAAAGATCCAGGAAATGCAGGATTGGCCTCAACCTAAGACTTTGAAGAGCCTGAGAGGATTTATGGGTCTCATCGGCTATTATCGCAAATTCGTCCGCAATTATGGTCGCATAGCGAAGCCCCTCACACAACTCTTGAAGAAAAATTCATTCTGCTGGAATGAGGATGCACAATAGGCATTTACAGCTCTCAAAAAGGCCATGTGTTCCACTCCAGTCTTAGCACTACCGGATTTCACCAAATCTTTTGTCATTGAATGTGATGCTTCGGGTACAGGTATTGGGGCAGTTTTAATGCAGGAAGGTCAACCTTTGGCCTTCACCAGCCAACAACTAAGTGGGAAGAATTTGGGTCAATCTACCTATGAGAAGGAAATGATGGCCATCTTACATGCAGTAGAGACCTGGCGACCTTACTTATTGGGGTGATGTTTCCAAATCCGCACAAACCATCACAGTCTCAAATATTTTTTGGAGCAACGCCTATCCTCCCCACAACAAAATAAATGGCTATCCAAAATGCTAGGATATGATTATGAGATCGTTTACAAAAAGGGCAAGAAAATAGGGTAGAAGATGCATTATCTCTCCAATTTGAGGAAGAAAGCACCCTGCTAGCAATTTCCCTTCCCATTCCAGAATGGATTGAAGAGGCTCGCAGGGAATGGTTTTCACATCCCGGGCTCTCCCAACTCATTTCTCAATTGCAGGCGGATCCAAATCTCACCAAGGGCTACTTGTGGCAGAATGAGATTCTTCGCTACAAGGACAGAGTCATAATATCACCAACATCCAGCCTCAAAAGTCGCATTTTGGCATAATTGCACTCATCTTCCCTTGCAGGACATTCAGGCTTTCAGAAGACGTATGCTCGCACCAGAAGATCATTTTTTTGGACAGGCATGAAAAAGAACATCCTTACTTTTGTAGCAGAATGCGATGTATGTCAACGCCACAAAGGGGAGACCGTCAAAGCACCAGGCACATTACAACCATTGCCCATTCCGGCTTCAATATGGATGGAGGTTTCTATGGATTTCATTACAGGTCTTCCAAAGTCCGGAAACAAGTCAGTCATCATGGTGGTTGTGGACAGAATTTCAAATTATGCTCATTTATGTGCCCTACCCCATCCGTTTACACCGACTTTGGTCGCTCAATCTTTCATGGATCAGATCTTCAAATTGCATGGCATGCCCACTTCTATTGTGTCCTCGTGACCCGATCTTCACTAGTAATTTTTGGCAGGAACTCTTCAGGCTACAAGGCACCCATCTAAAACTCAGCACTTCCTATCATCCACAAACAGATGGTCAAACTAAAGCCGTCAACAAATGTCTGGAAACCTACCTTAGGTGTTTCACTTCAAGAAAAGCAACATCTGTGGGTTCAGTGGTTACCTCTGGCTAAATGGTGGTATAACACCAACTATCATGCCTCCACCAAAATGACTCCCTATGAAGCAGTATATGGTCAACTACCTCCTTCTCCTACTTCTTATATCAAGGGATGCTCAAAGGTACAAGCATTGGATCAACTCCTAGAAAGCCGTTCAACCATGCTCGCCCATCTTAGAGAGAATCTTCATCAAGCTCAAAACCGCATGAAGCAACAGGTAGATCAGCATCGCTCAGAGCGCCAATTTCAAGAAGGGGATCAGGTATTTTTGAGGCTACAACCCTATAAGCAAACATCACTCAAAGATAAGGGTTGTCAGAAACTATCCCCAAAATTCTACGGACCATATCATGTACTTCAACGCATTGGAGAAGTAGCATACAAGTTGGCTTTGCCACCTACGGCAAAAATCCATCCAGTTTTCCATGTCTCATGCCTCAAGAAAGTGATTGGGAAAAATTGCAGAATTCAAACCAGTCTACCTGAATTGGATGAGGAAGGGTCAACCTGGCTCCAACTTGAACATGTCATGGACACACGAGAATGGCCCCTGCGTGGCCGAGTGATTAAGGAAGTCCTTGTTAAGTGGAAAGACACCTCTCTGAAAGATGCAACTTGGGAACCAGCCACTATTCTTCAGCAGTTTCTGCAGCTTCAGCCTTGAGGACAAGGCAAGTCTTAAGGGGGAGGGCATGTTAGGGTCCCACCCTAACCCCCTTATTTATGTAGTGGGATCACGTCATAATAAAGAGTCAATAAAGCCCATATTAATAATTGTAAGTGGTTAACCCGTTATTTATTACGGGCCCACAGTTAGTTGCAAATGGGCCTAGTATTAGGTAGATGGTATTAATAAAACCCATGGTATTGATCCGTGGTATTACATGTATGAGTCATATATAAAGGATAGAGACTCCCTGCGAGGAGCATCGTGTGTCTTATTTTGAATTGAGCTCTGCTCTATTGGAGGTTGCCCCCTCGAAGAGGCCAGTGAACATTGCTTCTGAATAATAAAATATTTTGCTGTTGTCTCTCACTATTCTATGTTCTGGGTAATTTTCTTCACATATTCTGTATTTGGGTATCTTTTGCAGGTTAAAAGCATAACATAGTGATCCCTGAGGAGACACACTTATCCCAATATATCCTATGCTCAACATATCTTAACTACAGCTTTAGCTCCACCAACTCAAGTGTGCTCATCCTATAAGGTATTCGAGATATTGGTACTGCTCCTATCATGACTGTAGAGCATTGGAAAGGTATGTTTTAACGCATAACTTAGTGGTGTTTCAAGCAATAGTTGTAATCTTTTCTTTATTATATAATAGGGAGAATGCAATGAGAATGAATATAAATGATCCAATCACTGAAAGTATCTTCTTTCATGCAGGAAAGGACAAAGTAAGAAGGCGCGGTGCTAAACAAGAGTCCCATGAGCAGATAACGGCTGTCCCCCTAATTCCGAATAAAGTCCAGACCAGGGCGAGTAAATTAAGTCAGATCAATCTGGGATGAGATAAAGGACTGTCAGTGCGGAAGACTAGGAAGAAAAAAGAAAGGAGTTAACTGTTTAACAGATCCCTCAGGATCTTTGATCCTGAGGGATCGTTACGTTCAATTATTTTGTTGTTTAGTTAACTCCACCATTACTTGTATAAGAAGGGACGGCATCGAAGACTTAAGGGATATCAGATATATTTTGTATTTTTACTTTCTGTTTTATAAGCTGCACTATTGGTTATACTCAGACTATCGAGTCTCTTTGAGACTTAGTTTTACTGTACTATCATTGATGCGTTAATATAATATATTTGGTGTTATTTCCCCTTTGCATCTGAAGTAAGTTACGGCGGTGTGCCATTGAGAGCTAAGGGCCCGGCTCCAACAGACACTGGCTGATTGTATCATTACAGTTTGGCTTTGTATGGTTTGTTTACTGTCTTATATAATCTGCTATACGTACATGTTGTTCCATACTTGTTTATCAGTAGTTTTCCTTTTGTAAATCTTTGTAACGAGCTTACAGCATATTGCCAGAATTGATTACATAACATTGTTCTAAGTTGTTCACTTCCGTTACAGATTTTATAGGCGGAATGTTTCAGCTACATATGGTTGAAGTAATGAACTACTGGTAATCGTTTCAGATTATGTTTGTATATGATTGACGTTTCCTGTTTATGGTGATTTGTTGTTCCATTTGATTAACTGTCTACTTGTACAAAAGATTGCTCTTTATTTGTATGTGAGTGGATGCCAAGAATTAAGAGTGTTGAACTCGCGAGATTTAGTTTCTTTACTGCTGTTCCTTTTTACTGCTGTTCCATTTCCAAGTTGTTGTTCCATTTCTGAATTGTCGTTCCATTCTATTTTCTTGCTGTTCCTTTTACTTGCATTCATTGATATTGTGTGGGAGGAGGATCAAGGCTGTCGTGAGACACAGCAGACGCTATTATGCTCCCAGATCCATGATCCATACTCTAATTTCTTTTCCTTTATTAGTTTCTAAAGGGATGGGTTACTGCTTCCGTACCCTTGACTGACAAAGTTGCCATGTGTGAATTCTTTATGTAGAAGTAATTTAGCATAGCTTAGCATCCATTTACTCTTGTATTCCTTAGATCTATACTACGAAGCATTATTCTGACAAATCGCCTTAAATTGAGATACCCTTCGCAATAACAAAAACGTTCCCGAATTGACTTGTAATGTGAGATAACTAGAGGTGAAAAAGGCCCTTGTTACAGCTCTACATTTTGGCACCGTTGTCGGGGAAGGGTATAGCCATTTGTTTTTAAAACAGGGTAGTGTGCGAGTCTACCAGGGGGGAATTGGATTTTAAAAACGGAAGGTAAGAACCTACGTACGGAGCATGTAAAAGCCCTGCTTCGCCGTCCGCCTTCCCAGCAGAAGTTGATTGGTTAAATAGGATTTAGCAGTTTAATTGGAGTGCATGACTAAGCGGAAAAAGCCTGAAAAAAATCAGAAGCCTCCATCTAAAGCCGAAAAAGCCAAGGGGCCGGTGACCCTTGGGCGAACGACCTTCATAGCCGAAATCTATAAGAAAGCCGAATCTCAGCCATCAGTAGGTTATAGGAAAACCAATTCTAAACAACCTACTAGTTCCCTTCAGGCCTCAGAATCACCATCTGAAGCCTTTGCGGAGGTGCACAGTCAAACAGAAGAGCAGGACTTTCAAGAAGTTGAAAATTTGACTCCTGGACTGTTGCACGAAGGGAATCTTAGTAACCTTTGTGAAGGAGAAGGAGAAACAGGGAAAATCGGGGAATCTAGATCTCCTAACAAAGCAAACCAGCCTTTGAGTAGTCCGGATAAAGGAAGCACTGCAAAAATTATTGTTGAAGGAATTCATTCACCTCAGATAGTGGGGACCATCATTATCCATGATAAAGGGAGTGCTGTCAAAACAATCCCCGTTGAGACTACCCCTACTCAACCAAGGAACACTTTCTTAGAAATTCCTGAAGATTACTGGCATATATTCGATCCCATGGCGCAGAATCAGCCAAATACCCAGACCTCCACATTGCAATACCCTATAGTAGACTCTGCAGCGAATGCGCCCATGAAAGCCATCCCCCTCCAGCATATCCCCACATTCCATGGCCTTACATCGGAGAATCCGGATGCATTCTTGTTCAAATTTGATGTATTATGTAGAGGATACGATTACACTATCGATCCCCAGAAATTAAAATTATTCCCCTCCACATTAAAAGGGGCTGCCTTGAGATGGTTTATGGGTTTAGGTGGTGGGGTTATTAACAATTGGGATCAAATGAAAGAAGCCTTTTTAAAGAAATATCAGGATTACTGTAGGTCAAGAGAGTTAAAAGATGAAATTTTTCAAATGTCAGCCAGACCAAATGAAACTCTAGAAGAATATGTAGAACGTTTCCAATATAACTTGCAAAGATCTCCCTATGCATCGTTGCCTCTGCCTGATAATGTATTGAAAACTGCATTAATTAGAGGTATGAAAGAGAAATGGATTGAAACGTTGAATATTATGGGGAAAGGAGACATTTATCAGGAAAATTTTGCTGACATCATTGATCTGTGTATCAGGAGCTCAAGAGGTAGCACAAGGATAAAACCAGCAGAATATGATCTCTTTACCAGAGATCACAGAACATCAACAGAGGGAGTAACATGTGTGGAACTTGGAAATTTGCTAGAAAATTTTAAAACTGATATCCTGGGGACATTGACTACACAGCTTGATATTGTGCAGGCTAAGCAGAAGCAAGCAGAGGCGAAACAAAATCTAGCAATCTTCTGCCCTCGATGTAGGAAGAAACATAGCCACAAGGAATGCCCGCTCGATACAGTTCAAACATGTGCTATCTGTACCAAGGACCACCTGACTG
>APFE030249368.1:0-23542 GCA_000404065.3 Pinus taeda
GTTGCCATCAAGTACAACACATGCATCATAATGCCAACAATCTCCCCCTTTGGACTTGATGGCAACAACACCAACTCACTCTCCCCCTTTGACATCAAGGGCAAAGGGCGGACCAATATATGCTCTTTCCTTGATATGCATTCCACTGTCCATACTCTCCCTGAGTACCTGCTGAAATCTTTGAATGAGCTCCCCTTTGTATATGCCATGGTGCACTAGTCTGTCCATGCTCCTTCTAAGTACATGCTGAAGTCTCTGCTCTGCTGAAGTGTGCTGTTCATGCTCCCCCTGACTGTAAGCAAGGTTTGCAAAAATATGTTCTACAAGGCGAACATGACTCTATACATCATAAATGACCTTCCTATCACCAAAGACTCATACATACATCTATCTCCCATCACAATGGTGATATACCAAAAGTTTACATATGATAACATAAGAGAACAACATCATTCATCCCAGGCATAGTGGGGAAACCAACCTAGGCCATTACATGACCTTGATATGACTGAAATATTTCATCAAATGACTACAATAGATAGAGACACACTATTACATCATGAGTCTTGATATGTCCTTTACATGACATTTATAACAGAGACCAAACACCTAAATAAGATCATGATAAACATCAGCAACAACACTGTATGATCTGCTCCATAGCATCTGTCACCAACAACTTGTATTAGTGCATGAATCACCAAGATATGCCTGTATCAACTCATCCTTCTGCATAGAATATAGAATCATTCTATCATATGTGAGAAACACCATAGCCATCCAGAACTACATGGACCAAGCAGCATCAATAGGGAAGATCTGCATCAATCAACATATGCATGAAACAACCTATCATCATATAGGTAAGAACTCATCATCATCATATCTCCAGCAATGCAACTTTCAATAATCATCCATGTATCCAACCAATAATCCTCATCCATATATGTGCCAAGAACTATAGGAATCATGCATCATAACTGTAATATATGATCTTTATGCATATGGCAACAACAGCATATGAGAGACTCATCATCAAGTGAATTCAAGCTATGTACTTCTTCTTATCCTTATGAAGATCACCATGTAAGCACCATTAGAGAATCAACCACAAATTTGATCTAAATATCAACTATGTAACCCCAAGAATCATCTGAACGACTCATAACCATATCATAGCAAGATGAATCACTTATCCTTATAAGCATCATCACCAAGGACTATTAACCATAATTCCAATAATGCATTAAAATCATATGATCCCCCTAAACCTGTGCCATCTTGTTTATTGTCAGATCTGATCATGCATATCAGCAAGAAGTATCAAGTCATCATCATTATCAAGTTAGAAACAAAACACTTCTAACCATCATTTCCACACATCATCAACAAATTGTAACCATAATCAAATGGTGCAAATAAACCAAATGATAACTGATCCTTTTCCTGAACAATCATATACGCGACTATGTCATAACCAACTCACGTATATACGTGACTTCTCTTTAAGAAACTTGCGTATGAGATTTAGGACATTGAAGTTTTACACTCCCAGCTTCCTCTGATTCTGTTATGTCTGTATGTTGTGTTGTGCCACCTCTTTCTGACTGTGCTTCTTTCTTCTTCCACATCTTCAAGTGTGATGATGATGTTTTCTCCTTTTGGTATGGCACCCATACATTTTTCCTGCATTCCTTAGCTATATGTCCAAGCTTGTTACATGTGTAACATCTTACATGTCTCATATTTCTTCTATAGCAACCAACAGCTCTGTGACCAAACATATTGCAAGCAAAGCAATATCCATTAAAGTACCTTGAATGAGATGATCTTTCTGCATGTTGGTCTTGAAACCTTCTTCTTCTACATCTGGCTGCAACATGCCCAAGATTATGACATACATAACATTCAACATTATTCATAGGAGGAGTAAAAGATTTTCTTTGAGGAATTTCTTTCCTTGGTTGATGATGAGATTGACCTTTTATCTCCTTGTTGAGCATTTCACGTTTTGCATTAGAGTTCTTTGTCTTACTTTGTGAACTAGATTCACCTTCAACAGATTCATGAAAACCAAGACCAGTTTTGATGGCAGGAGATATTTGACTACTAAGAATATCATCCAAGATTTTAGTACTATCTTGAAATCGTAAGAGCTTATCCTTTTCTTCTAATTTATTTTTAAGAATATTTACCTCAACTTGATGTTGCTCTTCCTTTTCAAGACACTGCTTCTTCACATTCTCTTCAGCATTTCTTTTATCTTCCAACTGACATCTTAGATTGAAAACCTCCTTTTCTTGTTCTTCATTCACATCCTGCTGCATTTGACGAATTCTGAAGGCACATTCCAGCTGAGATTTTAAGCTGATAACTTCGTTTTCCTGTTTTTGGAGTAGATATTTATCCTGCTTCTTTGATTCTTCAAGATCTTCTTTTAGCGAGCGGATCGTGGCTTCAAGACTTTCATAGCAACTAGATCTATCTCTGAGTTTCTTGATGGTTGTGCCTCTTTCATTGACTTCATCTCTTAATGATGTTACTTCATCCTGCAACTTCCTTACCTTGTTTCCTTCTTCTAGCTGGGCTTTTAGCAACTTTTGATATTTGACCTTGAATAACTCCCTTACCTTGTTTCCGTCTTCTAGTTGGGCTTTTAGTTTGGTAGCTTCTTCTTTGAAGTCACATTCCCTTTTGTTCAATAGATCTTGTTGATCTCTGATTTTGTCAGAAAGCCTTTTAAATTCTGCCTCTATTTGATATCTTTCTTGTTCACCCATAAGAGCAAATTCAGTTGTTTCGCTATCACTTTCATCTTTTCTAAAAGGAAAGATATCTGGAACATCAGAGGATAGAAAATTCATACCTGATGGTTCATCTTCATTCTGAAATGTTTCTGAATCTGATTCTGAATCTAAAGAGCTTCTTACACCTAGTCCCAACCGATTCTCCCACTGTCATAGATCTTCTGAGATGTCTTCTTCTGCTTATGTGCTTTCTTCTTAAGCTTCTTTCCCATTGCTCCAAGGATCTCCTTCAAACGATCAAGCTTCTACAAAAGGACCTGCTCTGATACCAATTGTTGGAAATAATACTGACAGGGGGGGGGTGAATCAGTATTATCACATCAATAATACTTATTCATTTCCATATTCAGATTCATATATGCTACTTCCACAACTTCTTATGATTCAATTAGATGAGTGAATTAGATCATTATCAGCCATATTAATAGTAAACATGTGCAGTAAAATAGAACAGATCATCACACATAAGTCATACACATGAACACCATGATATAAGGTGGAAACCCAATGTGGGTGAAAACCACCTGCTGCAAGTCATCTCAATCTTCTTCTTAATAAGAAAATCCCTTTACAATATTTCTGTACTGGTGCAGTCTCATACCAGTACGCAGGCTTCTACCTGCAGAGAGCTACAACCCCCATAGTTCTTGTACTAGCCGATCCATTTACTAGTACACAGGCTACTACCTGCTACAATGATCCAAAGATTTCAACTGCTACTAGAAGGGAGCTACCACCCTTTTACAATATTTCGGTACTGGTGCAGTCTTATACCAGTACGCAGGCTTCTACCTACAGAGAGCTACAACCCCCATAGTTCTTGTATTAGCCGATCCATTTACTAGTACGTAGGCTGCTACCTGCTACAATGCTCCAAAGATTTCAACTGCTACTAGAAGGGAGCTACCACCCCCTTAGCTCTTGTACTAGCTAAGATACTAGTACGTAGGCGCCGGCCTACAATCTTCTCTCCTTCGAGTACCACCTTTCATTAATTTTAATACTGGATACACCTGAAGCACAACACATAATCTGAAAGGCCACATTTCATCCAATTTTCATACTGGACCCATTAACATCATTGAAGCACATAATCAATCAATCTTCTAAATCACCCAAAAACCAATACATATACCAGGATAAGATGTGAGATATCAACCAGATCTAGTACATCAGATCACATAAAGATAAGTCATTAAGAACTTGATCCATTCAATCATAATCATGTTGTTATCAGAACTCAATATCAGTAACCAGACATCAATTATGCACCTAGAACCCTGCAGAATAGTCAAAGGTAGTTAAAGAAAATTTCAAGCAGGGTCCGCAACTTCACCACTAGACAACTGCGTACATCCGCATCTATTCTGCTTTCTAATCTGCGGGTATCCGCACCTGCACACACTTCTTCTCTGAGGTATCCGCACTGCGCTTTTCTTCTGATCCGCGGGTATCCGCATCTGCACCGTGTCTCACCTGCGGTCCTGCAGCTACATGCGCATCTGGGCACACTTCTTCTCTGCGGGTATCCACACTGCGCTTTTCTTCTGATCCACGGGTATCCGCGTCTTCACCATGTCGCACCTGCGGTCCTGCGGCTACATACGCACCCGAGCACACTTCTTCTCTACGGGTATCCGACCTGCACCGCGGTCCTCCGGGTATAGATAGTTTTTCAATCTTCAAGCATACCCCAGACTATCAGATCTACAGATTCAATCATGCGCCATGAAGATATTGACTCATTCAGATCTAGCTATCACTCAGATCTAGATATCATTCAGATCTAGCAATCACTCACCAACCGATCACAAGTATTTCAGATCTAGCTCACCTTAAGATATTCAACCCAAAGTCATACTTCCAAATGATCTCCTTCCCCTTTTTATAGTCAAGCCTTTCACAATACCATGATCCAAAACCATAATAACACAATACCATGAACCCAATACTTGGGATCAATACTTTTAGATACAATACCACGGACCAAAACCATAGCATCAAACATGTCGGACTAGATACCATGGATCACCATAGGATTCCCACGTGCAAGCGCTTTTCTCTACATAAAAGTGCGTGCACTGGGGTCCGCACCTTCTGTTCGGACAACCTGCGTACATGACCGCAACTTTCTGAACGACTCACCTGCGGGTCCACACCTTTTGAACTATGTACTTGCGATCCTCTTATTTTCTTCCATCCTGAGAGGCTGATCATCAATCTTTGCTACTGGCCTGTTGCACTAAGATCTGTCACCTGTATGAGTTGCCATCAAGGACAACACTTGTCCATAATGCCAACATTGTTGTGGTGTCAACCTTGTAGGTTGTGGAAGGCTAGACAACAACACTTCCATCTTTATAGTTGTGAGTGGTAGGATTCCCGGTTTCCATAATTTTGCTTTCTATTTTCCTTGCTAACCTGAATGCCTTCTCCAATGAATCAAGTTCCCAAATGTGAACCTCATGTTGGATATTATCCTTTAAAATCCCTATGAACACATCAATCCTATGCTCCTCTGAAATATCTTTTACCCTTATGTTCAATTTTTGGAAGTCCTCAATGTGCTCCATCATTGAACCCTTTTGTTTGAGATTTATCAATTGGCTAAAAAAGGCGTTGTTTTTTGTATCCTCATAATGTGATATCATTTCTTCTGTAAAAATTGCCCAAGTGAAAATTTGTTTACGAGAGAAAAGCCATCGATACCATACAAACTTATTTGGTTCCAAATATAAACTTGCAATACGTACCTTTTGTGTGTTTTGCAAATTATAGAGATCGAAAAATTGCTCCATCTGTAGTATCCATGTTCCAGGATCCTTGCCATCAAACTTCCTCATATCAATTTTTGGAACAAGGTGGGTCTTCAATCCAACATTAGAGTCGATAAAATCATGATTAAAATTTCTTTTGTTCTCATCATGAGTTTCCTTTACTACCTTTTCACCATTAGTAACCATTTCTTGTAGCAACTTATTCAAATTTATCTTAAATTCTTCCATCTTAGTGTCCATGACATTCATCTTAGCGTCCATGCCATTGATATTAGCTTTCATGCCATCCATATTAGCTTCCATGCCATCCATCCTAACTTGCATGCCATTCATATTAGATTCCACACCATTCATCTTGGCTTCAATTACTTTTTGTGAGAGTGAAATTTGTTGTACTTGGTCTTGTAATTTTGATATATTATGTTGCATTTCTTCCTCTTCTTCACGAATCAGGCTAGATATTTCAGGTTGCTTACTAGGTGTTTCCATTTTATTTCTTTAGGGCATCAATTGATGCTAATAATTCTTCACCATTCCCTTTGAATTCCTTCAAACTAATTTTTCAAACCAATCTTATGCAAAATTTTAAAAACATTACACACCTTTTTTTACTTTGGAAGAGCTCGATATTGAATTTGTTGTATCTCCGTAACTGCGAATCTCGAATATCTAAAATCACATCTTGCAGCAGCCCTTTGAGTGCTCTTTCTAACCCTGTCAGTCTGATCAAGATTGGATTATCCAAGGAAGAATTATGCCAAATCTCCCACGGGGACCTGATTATAGACTAGTTCAGTAGAGCAAACTTGTACGAAGTTCCACATGTCACTTTTTCGGCCTTAGTAACTGAAATTGATATAAAGAAAACTACAAGCCATTCTCTTTTTGAAACTTCTTACGAAATTTCAATCTGGGCTCAAAACAAAAGTTATGACAATTTTCCATAGGTCATGTGTTTGGAATGTAATTCGGGAGTCTACAAAGACCCTAACTTCCTCAGATCATATCTTTGGAAATATAGCGAGACAAGCTCTCAAATTCAGACCCAAAGTTTTTGAATGATTTTGGCTCAAATGGGTTTTTTTTTTCACTTCTAAAACGTCGCAGAAAAAAAGTTATAGTGAAAATTCCATGATGACCTGTTTGGAGCAGCGAAACCCTAGAATCCAAAGCTCTGATACCAAATGTTATGAAACCAGCTCACAAAAAGATAGAAAAGATAGATCAACGCCTTAGAATTTAGCCTCTTCGAGGGAGGAACCTCCTTTACATTACACAAATGAACAATTCTTGGATGATACAAATGACTAAACCTCTCTTCTATATATAGGAGTCTAAGGGGTCACAATATATTCAAGCTAACATAACAATAATAACATTAGTGCATAATAGTAACAATAGTGGGTTTCTATGGGGTACACTAATAACAATATGAGGAAAATAGGGGCACAATAATAACAATAAGGGATACAATGACAATAGTAATGGGGGAATCACTAGTATTATAGGGACCTAACATTAAGCCAATCAAAAATTAGAAATAAGATTTCCAGAAATTACAAAAATAGTTTTGAATCTATGGGAAAATAGAAATATTCAGCATGTTCCCGAAACTTTTGCTAAAATTGCAAAAACACAACAAAATAATTAAGAGCCAACATGCTTTGACTGTAATGCGAGTGTTATAGTCCCTGGCGAGGTAGGGACAAATAAATAAAAATGTTTTAAGAAGTGATGTCTTCTCATGTTTTTTTTTTTCCCGAAGAAAAAATTATAACTTTCATTAGAGAAGAAAAATGAATATTACATTCTTTATGTGCATATCCTACACTCTGTGAAGTCCAACTATCCTAACAATCTGCATATGATAAAAAAAATAGGTCATATGCATCCACCAAAAAACATTGTATATCATATTACATATAAACATATCAAAAGAGATAATTGTTGGGGTTTTCCCAAACAATCCTCCATCAATAGAAAAATAAAATTTACATAGATACATGCATGTAATAAATCAACATAAACAAAAAGGATTATGTTCCAGGAATGGCGCCCTCCATGCAGGATCTTTGGATGGAAGGCATGTTCACAGTCTTCTATAAACTCAATAATCTTCAAGACTCCCATATCCTAGGCAACACCTTCTTTAGACAAGGCATCAACGACATAATTTCTCTCTCTGTATAGGTGAAAACATGAAACATAATCAAAAGATTGCTTAAGATTGAAAATTTATTTGAGAATTGGGTCTAATGTATGTTTGTGACATCTATATGATTTGTTGAACTGTTTTATGAAAATAATGGAATCACCAAAAATCTATAATCTTTGAATATTCAATTCAATAGAAAAAAGAAACAAAAGTTATAAACTCATCAGATTTTCAAAATTATTTGTGCCATATCCTAGATTGCCTTTCAATTTGTAGAAATGTGAAGTAGATACAAAAAATATAGCACCCCTCCACAAGCCCCTCCTTTTGAAGCTGCACCATCAAAATAATCCTATGGGAAACACTGGTCAATGAATTCTTTAAAAATAGAATGTTGGTGAGGGATTATATTAATAGGATCCATCAGAGAAAGAATAGTGATGGATTGAGCCATTACTCTATCAAGAGTAACCAATTTCTCTTTGAAAACTTCAGCATTTCGGGCTAACCAAATACCTTAGGACAAGAATAGGGGAATATAGCAGAGCTGTTTTGGATTGATGGTGACCCACCATGTCTTCCAAGTGTCTAGGTATGATTCCCCCTACCATCTTATATGTATGTTTAAGTTTGCACAAGTTGAAGCCCATATCGCCTTTGTGAAAGAACAAAATAGAAACAAATGGCCTACCGATTCGTTTGAGTTTTTGCATAGCCGACACCAACTAGGGCCTAATATTCCTCTTTTCATCAAAGTTTCCAAGTAGGTACTTTATTTTTCTAGGATGAACCATTGCAAAAGACATGATTTTGTTGGGCACACTACCTTTCATAACTTCTTCCACCATTAGGAGGCTTCACTTACTTTCTATGTTCATTTAAGAAAATATATCCTGCTTTTGGGCATAAAAACCATCCACTGCTAAGCCCATTCCAAGACATATTCTTTGTCACGTATGTGGACATGGGAATTTCTAAGAGAGGATGTGTATTGTTGCCAATTCTTCCATAAAATTCGAGGAAGTTAAGGTTGATGAAGAGATTCCCAACCTTGAGACCAAATAGTGGATTGCTCATGGTCAACAATTTTTTCCAATGAATGATTACCCCTCTCATGGAGAAAAAACACCAGCCTAGAGGTAGTTGGTAATTTTCATTACATCCAACCCAAGGATCCTCACCAATTCTCACATGTTCCCCATTTCTAACTTTCCAAACAAATCCTAGCTTAATGACCCCAAAAGCATGAATAATTTCTTTCCAAATGACTAATGCATTTGAAAAATGTTTATTTTGCATTCAAATCCAATCCAGAAGGGGAGGGGGGTGATGTATTTTTGCAAGACCACCTTTGTCAATAGAATTTGAGTGGAGATTAGATGCCACCCCACGTTTTTAGCAATTGCATCTGTAAAGAAGTGAATGTTTTTCAATCCCCAACCTCCATAATCCTTGGGTAATGAAATCTGATCCCATTTAACCCAAACACAAAATCTACCTTCTTTCTGCACGACCCAAAGATATCTACAATAGATTTTGTGTATTTTTTATAATATTTCCTTTGGAATCCATGATAGGGAATACCAAAAAACCAGGATAGATTCTCGGACTGATTTTATGAGGATCGACCTACCTACTCGGGATAACCATCTGAAGCTACAAGATTTGAGGATTTTTTCTATCTTTTCCAATAACCAGAACCAAGATGTGAAGCTCTTCTTGTGCAACCCGTATGGCCTCATGATTTTTTATTCCTTCAAGGAAAGAAAATTTCTCCTTTGGCATGTGCACCGAAAGAATAGGCTTGATCTTGTTTGCAATCATCTTGGCAATGATTTTATAAATACAATTGTAGAGGGTGATGGGGTGAAAGTCATCAAAAGACCAAGAGGAGTCAGATTTCAAGATGAGAGAAATAAAGGTGGCGTTTAGAGGATCATAAATATAGCCCCCAATCCTGGATTCTTCCACCACTTTTAGAAGGTCAAATCCTATGATATCATACATTTCCATGTAGAACTCAATTGGCCAATCATCTCGCCCAAGACTTTTATCCTTCTAAAATCCCCCCAGGGTTTTCTAAAGTTTGTCTTCTGAAATCAGCTCCATCAGGCCATGATTCAATTCTTGATCAACGAAACATGGGAGGAACTAGGCCAGGGCTACAATTTCAGGGATGGTCACATTGGGTGTGGTGGGGGGGGAACTGAACAGAATTATAAAATTATTTACAACCAACCCCATTAATTCCCCAAAAGAGGAGGCTTGGACTCCCTCAAGAGATTCCAAGGACCATACGGTGTATCGAATGGTGGGGGGGGAACTGAACATAATTATAAAATTATTTACAACCAACCCCATTAATTCCCCAAAAGAGGAGGCTTGGACTCCCTCAAGGGATTCCGAGGACCATACGGTGTATCGAATTTTTCTACCTTTGAAAAACTGTTGGAAGAACCTGGTGTTATCATCACCACTTTTTAGTTAAATCGCTTGAATTTTCAACCTCCATTGTTCTTCCATCTCAACCAAGGTCTTCCATTTTAATCTTTCGATATGGACCATTCTTTGCTTTCCTTTATCATTTAGGTAACCAATCCAATTAAGCACATCCATCTCTTATAACTCAACTTCAATAGCCCTTAATTTCTCCTCTTATTTTTTTTGTTTCAACTTGACCCACTCAACCATGACTTCTTTACATTCTTTATATTTTTATGAATATTACTACCTCTCACTTTCCCTCTCGATGGTTTGAATCCCAAATTTCAGCCACCTGGTTCCCGAAGGAAGGATCCTTGAGCCACCTTGAATTGTGTTTGAAAGGGCTCTCTAGCTTAGAAAGCTCTCTCTTCACTTCCAGGAAAATGTGGGCATGGTCTAACTTTTCCCCCGACCCAATCCACTGAAAAAACAAGGGAATCTGGTCCAACAATCTCTCAAGAAGTAGAAATCTATTGATCCTCCTGGTCGCACAATCATCTCATGTCCTTTTATTTCTCCATGTTGGGAGGGATTTTCTCAACTCGACATCACAGAAATGGGATTCCTCCAATTTGTGGATAAAAAATTCTGCTAAGGGGCAAGGTGGGCACTCAGTCCCCAGATTTTAGAGACACCCAAAGAGAATTTAAGATCTCCTCCTATTACCAGATTTCCTTCTTTCATAAGAGTTTTGTTAAAAAGAGAGTCCCGGAAGGTGGCACAATCTAAATGAGGCCCATATATGTTGATGATATGAACATTTATACCGAGATCAGTTGAAAAGACATTGACCCCCAGGCCTAAGTTGAAACCTCAAGAGCTATAGGGGTTAAGGGATTTTGAATTTAACCCTATGGCTAAACCTTTGGAAAAAACACCATCCAGGAAGGAGGCCTTCAAGTGCACGAACAATAGTCTCATAGTCAGCTAAGGTTTCTTACAGGAACATTACACCAAGGGGGGAGTGATCCAACTAACCGTTTGAGGGCTAGTGATCTGATTTATAATATTAGATTATTGTGCTAAGATCTGCCTCAGATTAGAAACAAAATTATTTCATTGTTCTTAAGGATTCATTAACTTTTTCAAGTGAAAGGAAGAGTTTCTTTTTTTTTTTATGTTAATTTTATAAGAAATTTAACATAAATAAGAAACTGAACAGTAGCATAAACATGTATAGAACATCATAAAAAAAACACAATACAACAAGCACATGATAAAGGAGTTCACCCCTCCTAGGCTATGTCTCCTTGGTGCATCTTCCAATGGCTTGGACCTCTCTATTATGATCAAAAGTGTTAAAATATGTGTTTTCAATGCTCAAATGCTTATGCAACCTACTCCAATCAGTCCAGAATACTCAAAAATGGTCATCTAGCCCCTTTTTGGATCCACTTTGGTGGAAAACTAAAGAAGTTATGACTTCTCCTAGTTCTCCCAATATTCACTACACAAATTTCCCCATTTCCGACATGATCCTACAAATTAGCCCCAAACATGCACTAACTGGGTGAAAATTTCACCTCGCGGCAGGCCATAATCTGTCAGTCAACTATCTTATCACAAATCACAATCGGATAGGAAACCAATGGTTTTATAGTCTGTGATAACAGCGGGGCTATGTGCAATTGCAATCTGGCAGACACGATGAAACAATTAATTAGAACCTATAGTCGCATTGAATCCGGGAACCTATCACATTTTGCAATCGGTGGAGAACCGACGGGTAATATAATGACAAACTCTGCTTTCTGCAAAGTGAAATTGTGATATGCGATCCATCGCATCACAACTCTGGGATGATCCATCGCATCGCAACTCCAGGGTCGATCCTTTAACACCTTTCCACCTGTCTTTTGCGAAGTGCAATTGTGATTTCTCGCGTTGCAAGCCTACTTGTTCTGTGGCCAATTTCTAACACAATCCACCTGCAAGATGTGATTTGTGATATGCAGGGGGAAATGGTAGCTTGCCACTTGGCGCCTCCCCATTCATTGAAGGGCCTTGCCACATCATTTTTTCTTGCCATATGTCCAAGTCAAACCTAAACTTTGACTTTCTCTAACTTCTTCCTACCATCTCGGATTCAAGTGTCATTCACACCATTGGAATCAGAATGACGAGCTCTTCGATCTGAAGTTAAGTTTATCAAGATTCTGACACTTCGATTTTTGAGCCTAATTTTGAGTAGCTGATTAGCTAGTTTCTTAGATGTACTAACTATACCCCAACAATTTAGAGACATACATATCATTTTGGATGGACAACAAGGGTCATTGAAGCTCTAAGTACCCCATCAATGGTTTGTTTGAAGCCAGTAACAACATCAAGGCTAGCCTTCTACTCATTGGAGATACGACCTCTTCCTCAACATATGTTTGTAGGGGATACAGGCCCAAGCTCTCCTATAGGAAGTGGGCCAGACAACTTGGATGAAGAGTGAAGTAAATACCGGGAAAGTGAGGTGGAGTATGTCGAGGTCCCAATGTGTGAGGAAAAGAAGATAAGAGGAGGTATGGACGAGGGAACAAAGGAGAGAGGACAACATATATGTTTAACATGTTGACCTAAAGAAAATGAAGAATGAGGCAAGATTTAATGGATATTTTCAGATATAATAGGTAAAATGATAACATCATATATATTAGGAGTTTCACAAGGGGGAAAGGAGTACCCAAATGTCCATCACTTGAAGAGGCGGGAGCAGATTCTAGAAGGAGACCATTTGATCATGCACCCCTTAAAGCGTCCTCCATAAGCATCCACCACTCAACTCGAGAAACTGTAAACCCTCGAATAAGATCTATTAAGGAGCTCAACCCTTTTCCATTACCAATTACTCCTAACCTATCCACCTTTGAAACCAAACTTCCATCCAATGGAGCTGAGAATATTTACTTCTGGAATGGAAATGGGAAATCCTCCAGAAAATGGCCCAAATCATTATGCTATCAGCACCTAAATGGGACTCCCTCCTATTCTAATGAATAAGAATGCATTATCCTCTAGTAAGTAAGCTTCATCTTTGGAAGGATACCTTCACAAGTATTGATATTAACCAAGATTTGAGCAACAACCATGCGCTCTAAGACCTCAAATGAAAATTCAACATCCACAAATGTTCCCAGATGGCTTTCAATGTGCTTGGAAGAATCCAAAGACCATAAATGAGGAGGTAAATGTGGCAGCTTGGCCCATATGGGAGAAATCCCAATTTTCTCCTTCTTCGCATCAAATAAAGGTGTCCATTGGATGAACCTTGGCTTTTTGATTTCCTTGTCTGTTTCCTATATTGAGGGAAAAACTAACATAAACTATCCTTTCAACAAATTATTTACCTTTGGCTCCTTAGAGATATCCAAACCCCATATTTTTTTATGTTAACCCTAATTAAATATGTCGAGAAAAACCTGCCTCGAGCTCAACCAACAATCGATCCTCTCTGTCGTCTCTACAACCTCCCCCATATGAACATCCTCTCTAAAAATAAAATCTACCTCACCTAGATTTGATTGAATGCTCTTCCTCTTCATGCCCTTCTTTTTCACCACAGGATTCCCCAGTTTCTCATTATTTGGGGCTAGGGTTTCGTGTTCTAGCCATTTTCCCTCAAATTCTCTATTTGCCTCTTCAGGATTAGCCATGGCTTGAGATTCTCCAACAAGAGGGGGGATGAGAGACCCCTCCACGCCATTATTCCTTCCCAAAATATCTAGACCTTCTTGACCATTGGTGAAAAGCAACCTAGTAAAATCAAACCTGGTGGATATGGTTTAACCCTTGTAGGACAATTTATCATCGTTCATGTTAACTAATCCTTCAGGATTGTTATTGTATAATATGTAATTTGTTTTACATTCCATTTTTATGGTTAATAAGTTACTGAGACACAACTATCTCGTACCTAGATTGTATATGTATAAATAAGTAATTTTATCATTATTATGATGCTCTTTCATTGTGTTCTTTCATTGTGGAGTTTATTTGTTCTTATACATTGGTATCAGAGCCCTGGTTGAGTTGTTTCTAAACTCCATGTATTTGAAGTCTATGGCATAAAGGAGACGTGGAGCATGAAGGTCGTGAGGATAGCTAAATGCAACAAAAGGTTAGCCCAGTGGGAGACCCAAACCATTGACTCTTTGTAAGTCTTATAACTTTCCATCATAATGAAATACGATTGGAGAAATTCAGTGGCATGATGTTTTTTTTTAACATATCCTTGGAAGTTAGGATACATGTTGGAGTTTTAAGTGCTTGTTGTTCTCAATAAAAATTGTCAATACTGGGTCTAATACCAATAATTGTTGGATTATTTGCTAAAAGTCTAAGTTCCATGCATCCAAGGGCCGCTTGTTATTTTAATTTTGGGAGGCTTTATTTTTATTTATTGTAGTAAACAAGAGTTTAATCACAGTAAAAATTCTGAAGGATAGTATTTGCATTTACTGAAATATTTCTGAAGGATTCTTAAAATGAAGGATATATATTTTTTGGTGGTTTGAATTAAATTTTTAATTGAAGAGTGGTCAATTTTATGGTGATTTGAAATACATATTTTTTTAAGAGGCCATTGGTAAAATAAAATATTTGGAGGCTAATAAGGGTTGAACTTGGCTCTTTGCTAGGCTATTTTTGAACCTTACCATTAAACCACAAAGCCAACTTTGTTTGAAACAAGTGGAGAAACGAATTTATATCTTTTCAAAAGTATTGCATATATTTTGAATTTGAAAGGATTTGAAGAATATTGACTGCATAAAAATATTGACTTCAATCATTTCCATAGTTGGAGTTGTTCTTAATGGAAAGTAAAAATATCAAGAGTGGTTTAGAAATCTTAAAATTTCCCTGGTTTTAATGATTTGTGGGAAGTTTGTCATGGACAGTAGGATAATGATGGAAAATAAATTGCATGAAACCACCAGATAATGAGAAACAACGTGCAATTTGGGAGACAAAAGACAACAAGGAATATGAATTAATAACTGCATCAGTGATAGAAGAGGTAAGCCGATATATTGTTTCTTGTGGTACTGCATTCGAAGTATTAAAGAAGTTGAAATAATTGTATGATTCACACTCAGAAATCGAAATTATTCAGTTATTGTTAAATTTGTTTAATTTGGAGATGAAGGATAATGATCCTTTGAAGAGTGCCTCTGAAATAAAAGCCAATTTTCATGATATAGAAGCCACTAGAATTAAAGTAGATTTACAACTTACAACTTTTATAAAATTCCTTCACCCTGTCTATTCACATTATTTGGAATCTCTCCAAGCTAGTGAGAAGTTAAAAGACATTACATTTGATAAACTAGTAAGCAAAATAGTTGAGAGAGAAAAAGCCTTTGGGAAGAAAGGGGCTCCACCAAACTCTAATGTAGAAACTTTGTGCCTTGCACAAAAGGATTAGAAGTCTCGTACCAAAACTTCTAAAGGTGATAAAAGTAGTAGAGGTTGTGGTAGGATAAATTGTAGAGGTAGGGGGGGCAAAAATAATCAGGGAGACAGATAACAAAATGAAAGACAACAAAGGAATTTTAATGATTGACTAGCTATCAATTGTTTTAGATGTGGTAAAATCGGTCATACTGTAACTGTAAAATCCCTTGGGAGAAAGTTAGTGAAAGGAGAAAATAGTTGAATGAAAAGAAAGATCAGCCACCACCAGATAAGGGAAAATCATTAGAGTCTACACATTACATTGTTGCTCATTGTAATTTTAATATTAATGATATTTTCAACACTACATTCTCTTTATGGCGAGATAGTTGGATTTTGGATTCAGAAGCCACTTGTCATATGACATTTAGGCGAGATATTTTTGAAACATCCAGTGATGATATTGATGGTGTTATTTACTTTGCTGACAAGTCTCAAATTAAACCATATGGCATTGGGTCTATTCATTTGAAGATACCGAATATTTCATATTATGTTCTACAGGATGTACTTTATATTCCATAGTTTCAGTGAAATTTGATGTCTCTTATCCATATTCGGCAGCAGGGGCATTCTATTCATATATTTGATGGAATCATCAAGATAAGAAGAGCATTTGATCATGCAGTTATTATGAACGTTGTGGAAGAAGGTACACTTTTAAAGTTAAATGGTACTTCATCTACTAATTCTCGAGAAATTTCTACTTTTTTGGCGCAACAAAGTGGTAGCATGTCTCCCAGCTTGTTGTGGCATGCTCAATTTGGTCACATCAATTATGGCAGCATCAAAATCATGAAAAAACAAGGTATTAAAGGTCTTCTGAAAGTTCCAAGAAAGATTACACCTTGTGATGCTTGTATTTTTGGAAAACATTATAAACAACCTTTTCATAGTTCTTCTTTTAGAGCTTCACGAAAATTAGGTCTTATACATTCAGATTTATGTGGATCTATGCCTATTGCAAATTCCAATGGAAATAAATACGTGCTAACATTTATTGATGATTACTTGAGAATGTGTTGGGTGTATTTATTAAAGAATAAGTCACAAGTGTTTGAAGTTTTTAAAACTTTTCATTTGATGATTAAAAATGAAACTCAACAGAATATAGGCATTCTCAGAACTGATAATGTTGGTGAGTATACTTCTCGTGTTTTTGAATAATATTTGGAGGACAATGGAATCAAACATCAAACTACCATGCTTTATAATCCACAACAGAATGGCATTGTGGAATGTATGAATATAACTTTGCTTAATATGGTTAGATCTATGATGCTATTTAAGAATGTTAAGTTGATGTTTTATGGAGAAGCAATGCTTTTATTCGCAATATTTGTCCTTCTCCTGTCATCAATAATAAATCTCCTTATGAAATTTGTATAATCGTCTTCCTGTTGTTCAACATTTTAGAGTCTTTGGTTCTCTATGCTGTGCATTAATTCCTAAACATCAGCGCAACAAGTTGGGTTCTAGGAGTCGCAAATGTATTTTGTTGGGATATTCTGCTACTTCCAAAGCATATAGGTTGTATGATGAAGAAAATAAAAAATTCATTATTTCCAGAGATGTTATTTTCCTTGAATTAGATAAGAATAATTCCACTATTGATAGGACACTGGCTCATTTGGAGAAATTTTCATCTAAGAAGTTCTATTTTGAACCTAATAATTATGTTCCACACACTGAAGGGGGGGTTCCCATTCTGGATCAATATGTGGTTTTTCTATCTTTAACTCATGAGGATGTTTATGTTGAAGAAAAATTGGAGGATAGTGTTGTTTCTACAGGGTCAGAAAGTGTTCCATAAGAACTTTTACTTCAAGATAAACAACCATCACAACCACTTCAACAACATTTATGAATATCTACATGTGCTCGAAAAGTTCCAAGCAAGTATGATGATTTTGAAACATGAATGTCTTCTAAAGGTGATTCAGGTAATGTTTCTCATGACTGTGAATTCAATCATTGTACAATTAGTGAACCTAATTATTTTAAAGAAGCTGCTAATTGTGATGAATGGAAGCATGCAATGCAAAATGAATATGATGCACTTATTAAGAATGGAACTTGGAGGTTAATGGATCCTCCTACAGATGTCAAACCCATTGGTTGCAAATGGGTGTATAATATCAAATACAAATCAGATGGTTCACTTGATAAATATAAGGAGATACTTGTAGAAAAAGGCTACGCTCAGAAGGAAGGTGTTGACTGCACAGAGACATTTTCTCCTACAACAAAATGGGGCACAATTAGAACTTTATTTTCTCTTGCAACTTAGAATAGCTGGAAGATACACCATATGGATGTTAAAACAACTTTTTTGAATGGAAATTCGAAGGAGGATGTTTATATGTTTCAGCCAGAAGGTTTTGTTGTCAAAGGCAAAGAGAAAAAGGTATGTAAGTTAGTGAAGGCTTTGTATGGACTGAAACAAGCATCTCGTGCATGATATGAAAAAATAACTGAACACCTTATCAAGTTGAATTATAAGTTATTTGATCTCGATGATGCAATGTTTTTTGTTCAGAAAATTGGAAAGTCGGTTGTATATTTGGTTGTGTATGTAGACGATTTGATGATCACAGGAAACAATGATGACTATATAGCGTCCGTTAAAAGAGAATTATTGAAATTTTTGACATGGTAGATTTGGGTTTATTACATTATTATTAAGGGATTGAAATTGATCAGAAACCCAAATAGATTTTCATTTCTCAAAAAAAGTATATTGGACATCTATTGAACAGATTTGGGATGCAGGATTGTAATCTGTCGCTACTCCTATGGAGCAGAATTTGAAGCTTACTTCCACTGAAGGAAGTATGTTTGAAGATCCAACATAGTACAAGCAACTTGTTGGAAGTTTGAATTTTCTAACTACTACCCGACCTGGCATAGCTTTTGTTGTAGGGATACTTTCCAGGTTCATGCATAAGCCATGTGAAGGTCATTGGAATGCAGAAAAGCAAGTGCTCAAGTATTTGAAAGGCACTTGAACATATGGCATCAAATATTCCAAAGTTGTAGATTTCCATCTCACCGGCTATTTAGATTCTAATTTTGATGGAGATAAGGAGAATGGAGTCTCTACTTCTAGTTATTTGATGAGTCTTGGATCAACAACCATCAGTTGGAGAGCACACAAGCAATCTGTTCTTGTTGATTCTACCACCGAAGCTGAATATGTTGCAACAACTCAAGCTATAAAAGAAATATTTGGCTTGACAACATACTTGAAGACTTGCAGGAGAAACAAAAGGCTTTAAATCTAGAACTCATCAACAACTCTTCTGCAATTCAATTGGCCAAGAATCCCAAGTTTCATGATCGAAGCAAGCATATTAACAACAAATATCACTTGATTCGACATTATGTAGATGCCAAAGTTATTCATCTGACACATTGTCCTACTTTAGAGCAGATCACAAACATATTTACAAAGCCACTGGGACGTGAAAAGTTTGAAAAGTTCATAATGTTACTCGGCATGTAAGATGTCACATTCGGATTAAGGGGGAAATGTTAACTAATCCTTCAGGATTGTTATTGTATAATATGTAGTTAGTTTTACATTCCATTTTTACGGTTAATACGTTATCTAGACACAACTATCTCATACCTAGATTGCACATGTATAAATAAGTAATTTTATCATTAATATGATGTTCTTTCATTGTGGAATTTATTTGGGCTCGTACACTTCAAGGCCACAGGAAACTTCTGGCTAGTTTAAACTTGTCAATCTCGCCGACATGAAAACTCCTCTACTTGCGAGAAATTGACCTTGCCAAATAATGCATCAGGGGAGGCTTATACCTTGGAGAACCTTCATTGAAAATAACCCGAGAGGGGTCATCTCGTGAGAGCTGACCTTTGATGAGAAAGGTTTTTTCTATGAGTAACGTATTCCGGTAGGACCTGCTTTACCAACAATGGAGCAAAACCCCCAATGGCAGCCAGTGAGGAGAGTTGAGGTGCCTTGGAAACCACATTCAAGATTTCAAAAAAACTCGTCGGGGTAAACTGCCATCTAAATCTACTAATCTGGCCATCCAATTTCCTTTAGGATAAGATGAGTGAGTTGGCATGTCGACATCCAGGGAGACAAGATCCTCCAAACCTAGGGAAAAATCAACAAGCTTGTTCATGCCTTGAATTTCCATATTTGTAAAAACTTAAAACCCCCAGCAAAATATCCTTCGTGCTGCAGGATATACCTGAGAGTGAAAAGTGATAGCTAAACCATGCTGCAAAGACCTCAAAACAAGTGTCTGCGATCGTAGACTTAGACCTTTGCAATTAAAATAGAGAGACCTCCTGGATTGCAGAAACCACATAATGCCATGTTTCCCTGGTTCCATCTCCAAAAATGTAGAAAAGTAGTGGTCCATCACCAAATTTCTCTTTTCATGTATACAAGAAGAAAAAGGATTATTTAAAGAATTTTGAAAATGGGATTATAAAGTTAATGTTTAAAGTATTGAATTATTTTTTTTGAGATGGAAGCGATGTTGTTAAGTAATATTAATCATAAATTATATTTCCTTACAATAAATATTATTTGTCCAACATTTTTTCCCACTCTTACTCTTCTATAAAGACATTATTAATTTAAAATAAGTTAAAGTAGATTTCTAAAAAACAAATATAAATTTTTTTATGACAAATTTGGTTATCTTCATTGTGATAAATCTATTTATAATGATGAGAGAAAGAGAAGAGTGAGTGATACATCTATCTATAATGATGAGAGAAATAGAAGAGCGAGTTTGTTGTTCTTTTTAATCGAATTTAAGCTTATATAAAAAACTGGTAGATATCCAAAATAAAGATGATACGTAAAAGGAAAATATACTCATTTTTTTTAATATATTGGATTAGAAACCTATACTATTTTCCCATAAAGCAATTTTATGGGAGTCAAGTAGTGACATGTTAAATTGGCAACTAGGGCCAAACTCCATGTGGGTTAGCTTATTTATGGCAGGTGATATTTTTATTGGATCCCTCTCATCGAGAGGTGTATGATTGATCCAAATATCATCCGATTCTGATAAGTATTTATGGAGATATGAATTTATTTTGATTATGGATTTATTATCAAGCCGACCAACATCTTATGTAGGCTCTAGAAGTCCAAACGTCATGTCTATTCAACCTCTTCGTTTTTAATATAAATAGAGGAGGACTTGAAGACATTTGGAGACACATCTCTTGTGATCGATCTCCACCTCTTTGGGTTTTGTGGACAGAGAGATCTAGAGGAGTATACGTTATTCTAGAGGTTGATCTAGCCTTACCCTAGCTGTAGTCAAAGAAGGCATAACCGCAGTCCGATTGGAGCTAAAGTGCCCTAGCCGCAGGTCAATCAGTAGCCCTAATCCACGCAGTCAAGGAGGCTTCCATAACGTAGTGAGGGAGGCTTGAATGTTGTCAAAAGAAACCCTAAACGAGATCTAGCCGCAGTCATAAAGGTTATCTAAGTCGCAGTTGGAAAGGCCTGAACCAGCCGTATGTAAAGGCCAAAATCCACAGTTCTAAAGAGCCCTTATACGTTGTACAAGAGGCCTTACACGGTGTCTTGAAGAATCTCTATATGCTCAAAGATGGAGGCCCAAATGCTGCTGCCATGAAGAGATCCTAATGTTGTCAAACCCTAGCCATAGTAAGTAAGTCATCACAAAGATCTGGTTGATATCTACGCAGTCTTCTAGCTGTGACACTTAGGGTTAAGGCCACAATCCTTGAGGGCATATACACAGCAAGAAGGGACACGTTGATGCCCTAGACAGAGATGTATACACAGCCCATGGAGGGATCTAAGCTGCAGATAAGGAGGGTACCATAGGCAGCTCAAGGTGGCTCCAAATAGTAACATTTAAATATGCATTAGGGCGCAGTCATTAAAGACCTCAATCCACAGTTGAGAAGCATTGTTCGAGGTAGGCTGTATCCTGAAGAAAAGTAGTTGGTTGTTGTCCTGTAAGTAACAGCATGGTTATGTTTTGATATAATATGTTGTCATAATATCGGATTGTTGTAGGCGACAACATGAAATTAGAAAGATCGATTCAGATGGATCTGCTGGAAGGAATCTAGAATTACAACCTAGTTGCTTTGCTAGGCTGCAAGCCATAGCAAGCAGCTAAAGGCTGATATACTCATTGTCGCATACATAAGACTACATGGTGATGTAAAGGGCAACATAATCAGTAATGGGGCAGCATGATGTATGAAATAATGTGCATGGGCATACATGGAGCATGGACAGCATCATGACCATAAGCATGGGCAGCGTGATTATGAATGAGACCATGGAAGATGCAGCATGAAGATGAGAGCAGCTCAGCCATCTAGGTCCAGCACTGTGATAGGGTAGCATGGTGCTACATGGTAAGGTGTGGCAAATGGATGAGACGCAGCACTACGATAGGTGAAGCCGTCACCTTGGAGAATCAGTTGAAGCTGCAAGTCTTCAACTAATCTCATCGTTATATGAAATGATCTATGCTAGATCTAGAGAATTCAAAGTGTTGACTTCTGTTGTAAATGTACTATATCTATCTTTCTCTTTCTCTGTTGAACTTTGAAGAACATAAAAGAAGAATTGATAAAGGGTTTCCCCACACATTGTGGGGTTTGTCCCTAGCTAGCACCACATCGTGTGTCCTCTTGTCTTGGCTTGTCTTCTGCAATTTATATTTATGTTCTATCTGCAGTTTATATTAATGCTGATGTGATTGCTAACTGTGAAAATTTAAATAAATTGCTCTAGCATAGAACATACCTAAAATTAACATGACCCCATAAAAAGACCAACGAAGTTTGGGAAGATACTATTTTAGGGGTTATATGGGAGTAGCTAACATTGTTATGACGAGGGTCCCAAATACAAGAAGTCATGGGAAGAGAAAAATTAGGTTTCCTCAACAACAAAGAAATGATCACAACACTAGAAAACATACAATGGTGTGATTTTCTTATGTTGTTAGCGATATAATAGTAGCTTGAACCTAATTGGTAATATGATAAGTTTTGATAATTGGAAAAGCAAGTCTCTGAAATGTAATGCAGATTCTAATTTAGAAAAAGTAAACTTAATATTTATGCCATATTCTAACTCAAGAAAGGCAAGTCTCTGAATTGAAATGCAGATTCTAACTCAGAAAAGGGAAACTTACTATTTAATGCCACATTCTAACTCAGGAAAGACAAGTCTTTGAATTTTAATGCAGATTCTAACTCAGGAAAAGTAAATTTACTATTTAAGTGTCTTGAAGATGAACCACACTTGTTAGTTCGAAATGCTTTGACCCAAATCTTCAATGTAACTTCTGCTGAAAAAACTCTTCATAAATTGATTTTGATTTTTATAATTCAATTGGTAATATGATAAGTTTTGATAATTGGTTTTAATTTTTATGATCTCACCATGATATAAACTTTAATAGTGAGATATAATATAAACCTTAATGGTTAAATATGCTAAAGTTTTGAAAAAAACTCCCATACTAACATCATATATAATACTACCAACTATCAATAGAAATTTTGTTTATATTAAAAAAAAACAAACTCAAACCCACCTTAATAATGGTTCAATATTTTTAATATTGAAATTCTTTTCTTATCCATTACAATGTTTAATCAACTATATGTCAAATGTGTGTTGATAATAAAATGTTTCTAGAAAGGTTTGTGTTGGAACACGATTTATTGATGAAGTTATCAAAGCAAGAGACAAAGGGATATATTATGGAAAGCTAGCATATTTGAGCAAGGGCCACCAACCAATAAATAATTGGTATGCATAATTTGTTTGAAATAATTCTATTATAAGTTTCATATAATAATATTTATTA